>WBNM01024681.1:0-11291 GCA_013399055.1 Ramphastos sulfuratus
CTATGACTCCATGACTCTATTATGACTACACTGACCCCAAGAGCTCTTATTAGCCAATATTAAACCAAACAATCAAACCAACCTGCCAAACAACCACCAAACCCAAACAAAACAACACACAAACAACCAACTGAACAAAAAATAAACCCCAAACATAACAAATAACACTGAGAAAAACCTCAAACCCTGCAAAAGAAACCAAACCCAAACCATTTCAGTCACTCACCAAAGACTAGCAGCAATATAAAAGAAAAAAGTCATTTGGATTTAGCATTCAAGTCTTCAAGAAATTACATCAGCCTAAGTTTATCTAGGCCTAAGGAAATTAGAGATATGGTTGTATTTCTTCTAGGCTCACCAAATCACATTTACTTTTCAAAATCAGCTACTTGAAGGATCATCCTTCACTATTTGCCATCCAGCAGGTAAGCTGCACTGGTTAAAAGATGTCAGGATGAGGCTCACCCAAAAATGAAAGCTGCAATGATGCTACCCAGAAGGCTCACCACATCTTCACACGAGTCAAAACCAACCTGTCCACATCCTGACACAAGTCAAAAGCAACTTGTCCATGGTATCAATTTTCCTTATGAGACCCACACACCTGATTTTACGAGGTGTGTGCAATCCCAGTTTGGGTGCCCCACGGTTTTGGGAAGCCAGCCTGCTGCTCTTCTGCACCTGCAGGCTGTGGGTAGGGATTTCAAGCCTCTGTCTAAGACTTGCCTCCTTGCAGATCCTCAAAACAACACCAGAACCAGGGCTCAAGACATTTTCCCCCAAGGATACTCTGTTAACAGACCATCACTTCTTAAGAGGCAGTCTCCATTTCCTTCACCCTGCATGGCATTGGTACACTCAAACGAGCTTGCAGGGCCCCAACGCCCTGCCTTGTGCCTCCCAAAATCACCCTCACCACTCCTCTGAGGAAAGACACTCCAAAAACCTGCAGGCACGAGCTCAGCATTTGCAGAGCACAGCCTTGCACAAGGTATGCACAAGCTGAGCCTGTGTACCTTGTTTACCACAGGATGCAAAGGGCCAGGGTCCTTAGACTCAGTGGCTTCAGGTTCTTTGTTCTCTTTCCCACGGTTGCTTCTCCCCATAGCAGAAGGAGGGAGAGCAGAAAAAACATCTCTGGGTAAGCCAGGACATCTATAAGCCTATTTTGGCCTGCTTAGGCCTACCACAACAGAGGTTCTTCAGTGATGCTGCACTATAGCCTTGCTGTTGACCTGTATTTAGGCTTTACCATATTCCTGATTCATTCTCTCGTGCATTATTTCTACTGAGTCTCTAGAACTTGTCATCTTCTGACAGTTTTATTCTGACAGTTTATTCTGAAGAATATTTACAGTCACTGAGGATAGAAGCTACCTAACTGTGCTCACTGGACACATCATCCACTTGTCTTTGAGCTGCAGACCCTCATAGTTTAGAAAATCATCATCTGCAGTACTTGAGGTTATGGAGGGACTTGGAATGTTTTACTACGCCTGAGATCTCCTTAAGGACAAACCACTAAAACATATACAGGAAGAGTAATGCTCTTTTACTGCTGAATAGCAGCAAGTTCTTAACTGAACTGCACAGCTGAACAACAAAATAGCAGCCTCTATAAAGCCTTTTTTTAAATAGATAAACTAAGAAAAATACAAGTTGATAAAATTTTACAAGTACATACATATGTAAACTTCAGCCAATGCATCCCAATTAGAAGCATCAACAAGATACACAATAGTATAAGACACACTCGTGCAGTCACACTCAGCCTCTGGTACTGTAACACATGGGAATATTGCACTACAACTAATCATAGAATCATAGAATGGTAAGGTTGGAAGGGACCTCAAGGATCATCCAGTTCCAACCCCCTGCCATAGGCAGGGACACCTCCCACTAGAACAGGTCACTCGAGGCCTCATCCAACCTGGCCTTGAACACCTTACTTAGCCATTTGCATCATCCCTCATCCTTTCTGTAAGCAGATCACTAAAGCAGCCAAGTATAATAGATTTAGTAGGGGTTTTGTTTTTCTGTTTTTAAAAAGTTTTCAATTTTTAATGTTTTTTTAATGCTTTACATAGTGATTTATTACTGTCCAACAGGAATGGAGAGGCTTGTGGTGTCAGGTTGCCTCCTGGGTGGCTTATTTCATCCATTTGAGTTAATGGTTCTTAATTGAACCTAGTGATCTGAAGTAGCTAAGTAAATCATAGAATCATGGAATGGTAAGGTNCAACTTGATGTTGTCACAAATTGCCCAAAATCTTGACTTGGACAGAAAGACCTAAATACTGTTGCTGCAATCTTTATACCATTAATGAAATTACATACTAACTGCTGTGGTCAGTAGCACCTTATGTATCTCAATTACTTAAGCAGCTGTTTGCTGTTAAGAGCTCCAAAATTATCTGTATCTCACACAACAATTTTGTTTCATTTATCTGCTTTGTCCTGCTGAAGTCTGTCTCTGTTTTTAGCTGAAGTCTGTCTTTTTTTTAGCTGAAAATAGAACTAGCCAGATAAAATCTTGTCCTTTTCAAGAGGCACAAAGAGACTTCAATAAATTCACAAATTCAGACTGAGTTCTCCCCCGAAGCTTGCTGGCTTTAACATAAGTGCTGTAACCCCCTTCATCCCCAATATAAAATATTAAGCATTTCTAAAGTATCCTCACATGACACAAGTTGCTATACTGAAGTGCTGTACCAAGACACTTGCACTGTAGTGTTTACATAAAGCCAGAAATAAATCCTGTACTGCTTATCACAGTAAGATAAGTTCAAAGAAAGTCATGACTGAGGTTTATTGTTACAGTGCTGCACTGTGGTAAAAAAAATTTAGGGCAGAACCAACACTAAACTACAAGGGTTGTTTTTCTACAGATCTTGCTTCTTTTACTAAGGTATGAAATTAGACTTTTTCTTCTCCCTCCTCTTATTACGTGAGCTTGACACAAGCCCCTGACTTAGTATATGATCATTATAATGTAAGCCATGGTAGCTGCAGTATAATATGAGAATGCACAGTTACCTAAAAATACTTAGATTTATTACTAAAACAAAAAATCAAGGTTGTTTTCTGATACATCTCTACATTCTTTAATCACTACAGAGAAAAAAACCCAACATATAGTGCGAGAACAGTGTGTGCATGCAGCCCAGACAGCAACTGTGGTTGCCAATCCCATTGGGTGATTCTGTGCTCCACAACCTCCCTGGAGGTGTTCAAGGCCAGGTTGGATGAGGCCTTGAGTGACCTGTACTAGTGGGAGGTGTCCCTGCCTATGGCAGAGGGTTGGAATTAGATGATCTTTGAGGTCCATTCCTACCTAAACCATTCTATGGTTCTATATATTCTGGATATAACTGAACTAAGCTGTATTTGCTGATACAGGCCCCAACTACATTTCAGGGCAATGTTTCCTCAACTAAACACTCTCCCATGCTGAGGAGACAACAAAAATTCTCACCACCCTCATTGCAAACAACTTCCTCCTAACACCCAGTTTCAATCTCCCCTCTGCCACTTCAAACCCATTGCCCCTTGTCCTGTCATTACAAGCCCTTGTCAATAGTCCCTCCCCAGCCTTCCTGGAGCCCCCTTCAGATCCTGGAAGGCTACTCTAAGGTCTCCTGGAAGCCTTCTCTTCTGCAGGCTGCAGAGCCCCCAACTCTCTCAGCCTGTTCTCACAGCAGAGCTGCTGCAGCCCTCTCAGCATCTTGGTGGCCNAAGACATCCTAAATACAGAGCCAACTTTTGTTTAGCATTTGTAGTTATTCCACTAGTTAAGATCTGCTAACAACTGAAAAGGGAAGGCACTCAGTTGCTGAATTATAAGGAAAACTAAAGCAACAGAAACTTTTCCTGGGAGAACTGCTGGTATCACAAACACATCACATTCCATCTCACCTACTCCTCATTCTGCTTCTTATCCCTGAAAACATTACCCTTGCTTGGTGTGTTGCTGGGTTTTTTTCCATTTAATTCATTCATTTTTTTTTTTGGAAGAGGAGCAAAATGAATTTCTGTATTCATTCCTAAGATGACAAAAGGTCTGCTTAGAAGATGGAGCTCAAAAAAAAAGGTAAATTAACTTAACATTTAACTCCACCTGAGGCAGTGATAAGAAGAGACACAAACCAAAGGTTAGGAGAGTTTTATCATTAAGAGAAACAATGGAAGGAAACCACTGTCATGAAGAGCTGCACTGCCTGTTCTCCACCCTCTCTCTACTTTGATAGACACCAAAAATATACCCTTGAAGGTCAGAGGAAACCAAAAAAACTAAAACTTGAGTACATGTCTCTTAGAACTGTTCACAAACAAGAGAGCAAGAAATTATCTGCCAGCACAAGAGAGGTCAGAGGTGCATGGCTGATCAAACAGGTAACCAGAGACAGAACAAGGGGGAATGGCCTCAAGCTGAGGCTGGGGAGGTTTAGATTGGGCATTAGGGAAAAGTTTTTCACAGAGAGAGGGGTCAGGGACTGGAATGAGCTGCCCAAGGAGGAGGTGGAGTTACTCAGCCTGGATGTGTTTAAGGGTGGGTTGGATGTGGTGCTTGGGCTATGGTTTAAGGTGAATCTTATAGAGTAGGGTTCTAGGTTGGACTTGGTGATCCTGAGGGGCTGTGCCAGCCTGGGTGTGTCTGTGAGTCTGTGAAAATCAGTTCACTGTGCTGTAAATGGAGGTGGGAGTAACTCACATCTTTATCTACAGGAGTTAAGTGGATTTCATTCTGGGGAAAAAACAGTATTAAAAAGTTTGTATCTAGTCCCAAAACTACTAAAAGAGTGAACTGAGGCTGTTAAATGTTTCTCATGAAGCTCAAGTCCAACCAACCACGAGAATTCAGAGAGCATTACAGCTGTTTCTTCCACTTTGCCACTCAACTGCTACCACACTCTTGAAAGCAAGCTTCCCAGGAAAGGAGATCTCTCTTCTCCCACTGCATTCAGAAAGCACTGAGACATACAGTAACTCTATGCTCTTGATACAGATTTTACCCAAAGCAGACAGAGTTTAGAAAGAAATTGGAAGGAAACCAATGAATATACCAATAGCATGAGCCTGCAGTGTGAGTGTAGCCCAGACAGCAACTGTGTGCTGGGCTGCAGCAAGAGCAGTGTGGGCAGCAGGGCAAGGGAGGGGATTGTGCCCCTTTGCTCTGCTCTCCTCAGACCCCACCTGCAGTCCTGTGTGCAGTTCTGGAGCCCCCAGCACAGGAAGGACATGGAACTGTTGGAGTAGGTCCAGAGGAGGCCACCGAAGATGCTGAGAGGGCTGCAGCAGCTCTGCTGTGAGGACAGGCTGAGAGAGTTGGGGCTCTGCAGCCTGGAGAAGAGAAGGCTTCCAGGAGACCTTAGAGTAGCCTTCCAGGATCTGAAGGGGGCTCCAGGAAGGCTGGGGAGGGACTATTGACAAGGTCTTGCAATGCCAGGACAAGGGGCAATGGGTTTGAAATGGCAGAGGGGAGATTGAAAGTGGATGTTAGGAGGAAGTTGTTTGCAGTGAGGGTGGTGAGACACTGGCACAGGTTGCCCAGGGAGGTTGTGGAGCACAGAATCACCACAGGTGATTCTGTGCTCCACAACCTCCCTGGAGGGGTTCAAGGCCAGGTTGGATGAGGCCTTGAGTGCCCTGTACTAGTGGGAGGTGTCCCTGCCTATGGCAGGGGGTTGGAACTAGATGATCTTTGAGGTCCCTTCCAACCTTACCATTCTATGATTCTATACATTAGTATCCCCAGATCAATCACAGTAATTTCAAACATTGCATGCACTGTAGCTAAATGGCAGTCAATCTCTGAACTATTTATAGGTGACACTCTGAAATGTCTGAACAAGCAGAAGAGCTTTGTTTCAGAGTTGAACCCAACAGTCATGAAACCAGATTAGAGCCTTAGAGCCTCCTATGTAACCGGATACTGATAGACATTTCTCTCTCCATTAAAGATGACCTTGGGTAGTGACATTGTACTTTTATCTCAGAAATTTGAGACACTTACATCTTCTAAAATATTCCTTTAAGCAGTATTTCATAATAGGCAGTAAAGCTGCAGTGTGTATGGATTGTTTCCATCTCTAAAGATACTCTTTCCTCCTTTACGTGTCAAACTGCCTTTGAAATTTGGGGTTTTATTTTGATTAAGGTGTCAGAAGTTGAAGTTAATATTCTGATACTGCACAGGTATCATTTTTACTGCACCATTGTCTGACTGAACCATTTTTACTGAACAACTGCCATTGTCACAGCATGATTGAAAAGTAGGCTACATAGTAAATCAACTGAAGGGAGGTTGTAGCCAGGTGGGGTTGGGCTCATCTGCCAGGCAACCAGCAACAGAAGGAGGGGACACAGTCTCAAGCTGTGCCAGGGGAGGTCTAGGCTGGATGTTAGAGAGAGTGTTTGGCATTGGAATGGGCTGCCCAGGGAGGTGGTGGAGTCACAATCCCTGGAGGTGTTCAAGACAAGCCTGGATGTGGCACTTAGTGCCATGGTCTGGTTGATTGGACAGGACTGGGTGACAGGTTGGACTGGATGAGCCTGGAGGTGTCTTCCAGCCTGCTTGATTCTATGATTCTTACTTACCTAGCTGGAAAACTCCTTAGTACTGAGACTATTTAAGTCCTCACAGCCATGTTTTGTCCTTTGACTCTAACAACTTCAACTGAAAGGTTCAAAAGCTTCTTAAATAAGCCAAACACACTTAAAACTTGCCCCCTAACAGGGAAGAATACATAGAACTAAAGAACATGAAGGAAGTGATGGAGTGGCACAGGCAAAAAAAAAAAAAAAAAAATCAACTTAGCCACATTAAATCTGTCATCCAGAAGCTATCAAGAAATCCTCTGCTGACAGTATTAATTTTCATAGAATAGAGTCATGGAGTTATTTTGGTTGGAAGAGACCTTTAAAATCAACAACCAATCCATCCACTCCCCCAGCACACTCAACAGCACAAATTAAGCCAGATTATTGAAGGAAACATAAAGGCAATAAAAGCTATTCCAGAAAACACATGAGCTCATCCCAAGATCTCCCACTTAAGTTGTATTGATTACATTAGAAGAGAACACTTCAGATCACTAGGTTCAATTAAGGACCATTAACTCAAATGGATGATATAAGCCACCCAGGAGGCAAAGGGCAACCTGACACCACAAGCCTCTCCATTCCTGTTGGACAGTAATAAATCATTATGTAAAGCAATATAAAAATATTAAAAAATTGAAAAACTTTTTAAAAACAGAACAACAAAACCCCAACTAAATCTATTATACTTGGCTGCTTTANCCTGCTGCCCACACTGCTCTTGCTGCAGCCCAGCACTTGGTTGGCAGAGGAGATAATGCACTACCCATAGGCTTTTGGACTTTCTTGTGCTCACAAAAGGCACGAGGTAAGGGGGGACAAGAAATGTGCTTAGCTCAGGTCCCTGGGGGAAGCACCTCATTGTGAGCAGGTATCAAGACACCTATTTTCCTCTCTGGTATGCAAGCTTCCCCAAGCACATAATTACCAACAGAAGCCCTGGACTCCCAAGCTCAAGCCCCCAAAATGCAGACCCTGAACACCATCACCTTCATTCAGGACTTGCAGGCTGATTTCACTGCCCATGCAAGGTGCTGTTCCTGCACAGCAGTCAGTGGTGAGGCTGTTGCATCATGCTGCCAGCAGACAAGACGCTGGGCAAGCAGCCAGCTGCCCCGACACAACTCCAGCAGCCACAAAAACACAGAAAGTATTTGTGCCACCTATGACATCACCTCTCTGAGCTGATACACTCCTGGGGAAGTGTGCCAACAGTAAACAAATACATGATGTGAATATTTGCCTCCTGATAACAAAGCAGACACTTGTAATAGACTAATATGTCTACAAACCTCCCTCACGGTATCTCTGTCCCTCCCCAGCTGCCCCAAAGTGTGCCACTTGACCCAGATGCTTCTTGTGCAACAGCTACAGACCAGAATAGCTTTTCCACAAGGTGCCTAAAGTGCACATCCCTAGAAAAGAAGAGAAAGCAATTCCCACACTATCCCTTGCAATTCCCACACTATCCCTTGCAATTCCCACACTATCCCTTGCAATTCCCACACTATCCCTTGCATTACTCAGCTGAAGGATGCACAATGACAACTGCTGCAACAGTCAGTCCTAGCTCTGCTTCAGTGTTAGGAGGAAATCATAGAATCATAGAATGGTAAGATTGGAAGGGACCTCAAGGATCATCTAGTTCCAACCCCCTGCCATAGGCAGGGACACCTCCAGGGAGGGAGCAGCCACAACCTCCCCGGGCAACCTGTGCCAGTGTCTCACCACCCTCACTGCAAACAACTTCCTCCTAACATCCACTTTCAATCTCCCCTCTGCCACTTCAAACCCATTGCCCCTTGTCCTGGCATTGCAAGACCTTGTCAATAGTCCCTCTCCAGCCTTCCTGTAGGCCCCCTTCAGATACTGGAAGGCTACTAATGCACATCCTTGCACATCCTTTAATATTGAAGACAAATGTGAGCTAAAAAGGAATTAAAAATTTATTTTTCCAATTTATTTCACAGGTTCTCCCTCTCCCTATTTGTTTTGTGTTGAGTTTCTTAGTGAGACATCACATTAGGTTTATACTATTACTGAACTAAGTTGTTCTTCAGTAGCTAACCCACAAGGAATGAGGGAAGTAAATGAACTCTTCCATCCAAGAAGGACCTGGAAAGAAGCAATAGAATCATAGAATCAGTCAGGGTTGGAAGGGACCACAAGGATCATCCAGTTCCAACCCCCCTGCCATGGGCAGGGACACCTCACACTAGATCAGGCTGCCCAGAGCCTCATCCAGCCTGGCCTTAAACACCTCCAGGGATGAGGCTTCCACCACCTTCTTGGGCAACCCATTCCAGGCTCTCACCACCCTCATGCTGAAGAACTTCTTCCTAACATCCAGTCTGAATCTACCCATCTCCAGCTTTGTAAACTATGAGATATTTGAGCACTTTTTCATTCACATTGGGTGGCTTCAGAGAAACAAATTTAACTTTAAATATGTCCAAAACTGAGTATCTGCAAAGCTGATACTGAAAAGTTGATAACAAAAAAAAAAAAAAAAAAAAANAAAAAAAAAAAAAAAAAAAAAAAAAAAAAAAACCCAAAAAAAAAAAACCAAACAAAAAAAATTAAAAATACAACAAAAAGAATATTTATCATATATGATTCTCTGAACACTTCAAGACATTTTTTGGCCTATTTCTTCTGGTTTCATTGATTTCACTCAAACCTCATAAGCAGCCTAATCACACAGAGAATCTTCTTGCTAAACTCAATCTTCCCATAGCTTGCTGCAAATTTCTGAAATTATTTGTACTAACTACCAACCTACTTTGTGTTTTCATTTTTTTTTCCCCTCAGAGTTACAGAATCACAGAATGTCAGGGGCTGGAAGGGACCTCAAAAGCTCATCCAGTCCAACTCCCCTGCCAGAGCAGCATCTCCCGTACCAGATCACACAGGAACACATCCAGGTGGGATTTGAGTATCTCCACAGAGGGAGACTCCACAACCCCCCTGGGCAGCCTGTGCCAGTGCTGTGTCACCCTCACAGGGAAAAATTCCTCCTCATGTTGAAATGAAACTTCCTATGCCTCAGCTTCCACCCATTGCCCCTTGTCCTGGCATTGGGCAAGACCCAGCAGAGCCTGGCTCCAGCTTCCTGGCACTCACCCTGCACATTGATGAGGTCACCTCTCAGTTCTATCAGGCCAAGGGTTTGGGAAGTGCTGTAATGAAGGAAGTCATCTTCCCCCACAGCTATCACTGCTGCTCTCCTGGTAGCTGTGCTAGCAAGACTCATCACCAAATATAATGGAAGCCTTCTCCAAACCAAGACAAAGGTTCTGTAATGAGCTAGTCAGGAAGCAAAGGCTCTGCTCTCTGAGTGAGGCTAGCCAGTGTACATCTTTTTGGCACTAATGGTGTTTTTTTCTCTAGCTGGACAATGACAGCAACATTTAATACAAAGCATGAGAATCTGTGAATGTCTGGCAGTGTTGTCTCTGCAGTACAAACAAGACTATCTGTTTGTCATTCTACATTTTCAATTCAGTACCAGCTGGATCCTGCAAAAACATGGGTAAGTTCTGATACACCAAATAACCCTGCTGAATCCCACCACTGAGGCATATGAGAAGCAGCACAGGCTGTTAATGAACAAGCTTCTTGGTCAGAGAACAAGGAACAAAATTGCCTCAACCTCACATGCCTAACCTCAGGCAGACACAGAAATTATTAAAACCAATTAACAATAGTGGTGGAAAAAGAGAGTTCTACATAGGACTACTTCTCTGTGCTACGTCATTGAATGTCAGAAGCTGGAAGGGACCTCCAAAGCTCATCCAGTCCAGCCCCCCTGACAGAGCAGGATTTCCTAAACCAGATCACACAAGAACACATCCAGGTGGGTTTGGAATATCTCCACAGAGAGAGACTCCACAACCCCCCTGGGCAGCCTGTTCCAGTGCTCTCTCACCCTCACAGGGAAAAAATTCCTCCTGTTTACATGAAACTTCCTATGCCTCAACTTTCACCCAGTGCCCCTTGGCCTGTCACTGGGCATCACCCAGCAGAGCCTGGCTCCAGCCTCCTGGCACTCACCTGCACATCTCTATAACCATTGCTGAGGTCACCTCTCAGTCTCCTCCTCTCCCAGCAGCACAGCCTCAGCTCCCTCAGGCTCTCCTCCTACCAGAGCTGTTCCATTCCCTTCAGCATCTTTGTGGCTCTGTGCTGCACTCTCTCCAGCAGTTCTATGTCCCTCTTGAACTGGGGGGCCCAGAACTGGACACAGTACTCCAGATGTGGCCTCAGCAGGGCAGAGTAGAGGGGCAGAAGAACCTCTCTTGACCTACTAACCACAGCCCTTCTAATCCACCCCAGAATGGCATTGCCCCTCCTGGGCACCAGAGCACATTGCTGGCTCATGCTCACCCTCCCATCCACTAGGACCCCCAGAGCCTTTTCCCCTTTGCTGCCTTCCAACAGGTCAGTGCCCAACCTGTACTGATCCCTGGGGTTGTTCTTTCCCAGGTGCCAGACTCTACACTTGTCCTTGTTGAATTTCATTCAGTTTCTCCTTGCCCACCCCTCCAGCCTGTCCCAGTCAGGCTGAATGCCAGCACAGCCTCTGCTGTGGCAGCCACTCCACCCAGTTTGGTGCCATCAGCAAACTTGCTGACAGTGCATTCTGTGCCCTCACCCAGGGCAGTGATGAATATATTGAACAGAACTGGTCC
>WBNM01024681.1:11584-22291 GCA_013399055.1 Ramphastos sulfuratus
AGGGGGATTGTGTTTCTGTATTCCCTTTAACTTGTCTATGTCTGTAACTATTCCTGTCTATTGTGTATATCTCTGCTTGTACATTGTGCTGAGCTGTAAACAGAGCTTCAGTCCTTAACTTCCAGCTGGCTGAGTCTAGTCTGGGGGGTTTTATAAAGTGTGGGGGGGTAGGAAACTCCCAAACCATCATGAGGACCAACGTCACTACTGAGCCTCAGGGAAACAGCGCTTGTGAGCCATCACCAACTGCACTTAACTCCATTCACCACCCACCTTTGGGCCCTTCAATTCACCTGGTTTGTAGGTATTTTTTACCCAGTGAAGCACCCACCCATCCACGCCAAGAGCAGCCAGTTTCTCCAGGAGAACACTGTCCAATGCTCACTGAAGTCCATGTAACCATCATCCACAGCCTTTCACCCATGCACAAGTGGGACACCTTGTTGTAGGAGATCAGGCTTGTCAAGCAGGACCTGCCCTTTGTCACCCCATGGTGACTGGGCCTGATCACCTGGCTGCCCTGCACATGCTGTGTAATGGCACTCAGGATGACCTGCTCCATGATGTTCCCCAGCACTGTGGTCACACTGACAGGTCTGGAGCTCCCTGAGTCCTTCTTCTGGCCCTTGTAGATGGGCATAACATTTGCCAGTCTCCAGCCAGATGGGATGTCCTGGGTTAGCCAGGACTGCTGACAGATAATGGGAAGTGGCTTGGGGAGCACTTCCATCAGCTCCCTTGGTACCCTTGGGTGTATGCCTTTTGGCCCCATAGACTAAGGTGCAAGAGCAGCACTAATCATCTCCTCTTGGACTATGAGGGCTTCAGTCTGCTCCCCATCCTTGTCTTGCCTTCCAGCTCAGAGTGATGGGTATCTTACTAAGAAAGATTGAAGAAAGAAAGTACTAAGTACCTCACCCTTTTCCTCATCCTTAACCACTCTATCTGGAGTCCTGTGTGCAGTTCTGGAGCCTGCAAGCATACTACAACACAACTCCTGTCCCACTATAAGTTTTAGATTGAGTAACATGGTACCTCCTGCTTTTTGCTTTCACCTGAAAGAAAAGCTTTAAATGACTGGAAGACTTGGGAGGGGGAATAAATTAAATATACTCCTCATTAGATTCTGAGACTTTCTTCTTTATAGTCTTGAAGACCTAAAAGTTACAAAATTCCAGTCTTACTGCCCTTCACAAACTAAAGAAGCTGGATCTTAAAAGGAAAAGTTAATTGTGCCATATTTTTAAGTAACAGATTCGTGGTCTTTTGTTTCAATAGCCAAGTGCTGACTGCAATATTGGTTACAATAAGGAAGATGAGCGTCAAGGACTTGGTTGCAAATTAAGCCATCATGAACCCTGAGGGTAAGAGATTTCACTGGTTAAGGTGGCACACTCTAGTATTAATTATTTCAAACCAAACCAACCAACCAAGGAGCTGAAATAAGGGAAATTACTGCTATAATAACAATTCCTTTTTATTCAAGCACATGGACAAAAGCTGACAAAGAAAGACTTTTGAGATCCATCCCTGAGGAAAAGGACCTTGGGGTCTGGGGTGATGAAAAGCTCAAGATGAGGCTGCAGTGTGAGTGCAGCCCAGACAGCAACTGTGTGCTGGGCTGCAGCAAGAGCAGTGTGGGCAGCAGGGCAAGGGAGGGGATTCTGCNAGAACTTTCTTCCCCCAAATGAGCCAATTTCTGTTATTCATAGCAAGTAAGCATACTCTTCTCTTCCTCCTAAGTTGAGCCACAGCCCTGAACCCTACTTACAGCCATTAAATGTTTTTCAGATGCAACTTTAACATCACAAACACTGAATTGAATTTCAGTACTTCCCTCCCCACTCTTCCTAGAAGTACAATATATCTACCACCCACGCCAGCAATTCCAGTCTGGCCCACCCGGCATGAGTTCTTCATGGTCTTCATCCATAGCTGATAGGACAACAGTGACAAAAAAACATTTCCTAGCATTCCTCTTTTAACCATTTGTATTTTCTTTAATGAGAAGGAGACATATGCAGTGCCTTGGGTTTAGATTCTCTCCCCTCCCCGTTCCTTACCTTGGTGATTCAGGGAGATGCGGTTAGATGGTTCTTGGAAACCTGGTTCCACCAGATCCCGCCGACCATGAGCTGAAGTCTGATCTACATTGTCCTAAAAACAGGAGAGCAGAAAACAGTATCAAAACCAGGCACTCTGTGCTCCCTATAAGCTACACTGCACAGAGCCAAACCACTGATACAAAAAAATTCCTTGCCATACCTCTGAAAGGATAAACCAATATTGGACAAGGGAGAATGGGGGAAGACTATAGGCAGACACTAGAAACATCACATTATTGCAGATAGCATAGATCCAGAATCAAGAACTACCCTGTTGGCTCATCTGTACACCAGCTTTGCATTTCAAACTACACAGTGAAATAAATGCACTGCTTAGTTTAACAAAAATTTCTTCTTGCTTTAGATTACACAGAGGTTTGAGGCTTTGTTTCCTTTAATTCAGCATCTGTGGCTTAGGGACTGGACTGAAACAGATTCAGTAGTGAACTACCAAACCTCAGGAGAAATCAGAAGTTCAGTTTAAATAAACATCCATTGCTCTGGATGCCAACCTGTATTTTTTTATTTTGATTTTTTTCATACTAGAACTCTAAGAAGATCAGGTTTCAGCAAATTTTAACAGAGTGAATTTGGCTAAGTCTGAAACACCACAGTTAAAAAAAAAAAACAGACTAGGAGAAAGCAGGAAAAGTAAAATAAAGTAAGAAAAGCAAATCACAGAGTTTTAGAAGCATCAGAAGGACATTTAAAGCAAGTACATAGTTGCACAAAGCTAGTACATCTTTGCATACACTAGTTAAGAGCAGGTATGGAGAAACAGAAGCAAGTGCATCAAGTTCACTACATAAATCTATATGGCTGCCCACAAAGTGTGCTGCAGTATGCTGTATACATGTGCAATATGTTGTATACATGTGCAGCATGTTGTGTACATGTGCAGCATGCTATACACATATGAAGTATCCTGTGTACATGTGCAGCATGCTATGTATATGTGCAGCATGCTGTACATATCTGCAGCATGCTGTACACACGTACAGCATGCTGTACACACGTGCAGCATGCTGTATACATATGAAGTATGCTGTACACACGTGCAGCATGCTGTATACATATGAAGTATGCTGTACACACGTGCAGCATGCTGTATACATATGAAGTATGCTGTACACACGTGCAGCATGCTGTATACATATGAAGTATGCTGTACACACGTGCAGCATGCTGTATACATATGAAGTATGCTGTACACACGTGCAGCATGCTGTATACATATGAAGTATGCTGTACACACGTGCAGCATGCTGTATACATATGAAGTATGCTGTACACACGTGCAGCATGCTGTATACATATGAAGTATGCTGTACACACGTGCAGCATGCTGTATACATATGAAGTATGCTGTACACACGTGCAGCATGCTGTATACATATGAAGTATGCTGTACACACGTGCAGCATGCTGTATACATATGAAGTATGCTGTACACACGTGCAGCATGCTGTATACATATGAAGTATGCTGTACACACGTGCAGCATGCTGTATACATATGAAGTATGCTGTACACACGTGCAGCATGCTGTATACATATGAAGTATGCTGTACACACGTGCAGCATGCTGTATNGCTGTCTGGGCTACACTCACACTGCAGCCTCATCTGGAGCTTTTCATCACCCCACACCCCCAGGGCCTGTTCCTCAGGGCTGCTCTCAGCCGTTCCCCACCCAGCCTGGACTTGTGCTTGGGATTGTGCCTACCCAGGTGCAGGACCTTACACTTGGCCTTGTTGAATGTCATGAGGTTGGCTTGGGCACACCTCTGCAGCCTGTGCAGGTCCCTCTGGATGGATCCCTGCCCTCTAGCAAGTAGACTGTGCCACACAGCTTGGTGCCAGCTGCACACTTGCTGAGGCTGCACTGATTCCTCTGTCCATGGCACTGACAAAGATGTTAACCAGCACTGGTGCCAGCACTGACCCCTGAGGGAGCCACTTGGCACTGGTCTGCAGGTGGACACTGTGCCCTTGATCACCACTCTCTGCGTGTGACCATCCAGCCAATCACAGAGCTAGCACTGACTTGGCCCACAACATCCCAATTTTGTATTTCAGACAGGAAATCTGGGATCTGCAGCATGAGAAAGCCACTTGCAGGAAGCAGGAAGCAGATAGAAAACTAAAGAGCCTGCTCCCCAGAAAGCTTAGCGTAATTCTTTCAAATGTTCCAAGGACATCAGGAGGAAGGAAATGTTTATCTAGGAAAAGTTTCAGTCAAAACTTAAGTCAATTGCTCTCCAGTTACTTCAAACCTAGTACAAAGGTTGAGAGGTGAACGTTGAAGGCACAGAGAACAAAGCAGCAGAGCCTTCCCTGTGCGTTTCCTCCTATGCAATTCGGCGTCTCCTTGTGTAGCTAAAACCTCACTGACACAGTTTAGCAGCAGTACTTCCCCTTCCCAGGAATGAGTCCAGACATCTGACCCAAAAAGAAAAATGAAAGGTGAAACAGGAAAACCAGGCACAAGCTATTTGCTACACATCTAAGGAAGTTCTCAGTTGTCCCATGCCTTACAAAGCTCTTACTGGAAAGTAAGATTTGTGCAGTGCTGTGTAGTGGCAGAGGATGAGATGTGGCCAAGGGTGCACCTTTTCACCTTTGGGTTTTCCACACCAGTAGGACACTTCACTGAGAAGAGCTTGGTTTGGGCTTACAGCTGCCTGCCAGCCCATAGCTCTTAAACTAAAACAGATTTTAAATTTTTATTTACTTTTTTTTAATTAAAGAAACTAAAACCCAAAACAAACAAACAAAAAAAAACCCAACCAAGCAAAACCACCAAAAAAAACCCCCAACCCTGAAGCACCTAGCAATTGCTTGCAATGTACAGGAATAATCCATGGAATCACAGAATGTCAGGGGCTGGAAGGGACCTCAAAAGATCATCTGGTCCAGCCCTCCGGCCACAGCAGGATCACCAAGAGCAGATCACACAGCAACACATCCAGACTGCTCTTGAATGTCTCCAGAGAGGGAGACTCCACAATCACCTTGAGCAGCCTCTTCCAGTGTGCAGCTGGTTCCAGTCTCTCCAGAATCAGCTATGCAGAAGATGCTGAGCACCAGAAGCCTCATTCACACAGCTTAAGCCCAAGTCATGGTAAGATCAATCAAAGTTTTCAGCAGCAGACATTATAGAATCATAGAATCATAAAATGGTAAGGTTGGAAGGAACCTCAAGGATCATCTAGTTCCAACCCCCTGNACAACTAATGACTGCCCTGTGCTGTCCTTACAAATCTGACCTGCCTGCCTGATTTGCCAGCTATAAATCCCTGCCCAGAAGGTCTGCAGACTTCTCTTGCAGCTTGAGCAAAGTGTGGCACCAAAGGTTTCCTCCAGGCACTGAGGGCTGGCACAGCCCAGGTGCTAAAGTAAATCGACAGACAGGCAAAAACAAAGCCACACCTGTTAAAGCAATGCAGGCAGCAGAGGAGAAAAAGGTAAGGGCGGCCTGGTTGAAAGAGCTCAGGGTAGGTTCACATGATCCTCCACAACTTGTTTGTGTCTGTTGTGCACAAACAGTGGCACTTGGCCAGCTGCAGCAGAGATCATACAGACACTGGAACAAAGCAGCAAGAGGGAAGGGAGGGAAGGGAAGGGAGGGAGGAGAGGGAGGGAGAGAGGAAGGCAGGCAGGAAGACAGGCAGGCAGGCAGGAAGGAAGAAAGCCAGGAAGGCAGGCAGGAAGCCCTCCCTCAGTAAGGTGGGCACCTGCTTTCGACTATCGCCCTCTCCACTGCTGCTGAGCTCAGGCTTCTGGTACATCATGTGTTTGATCCCCATTTTAATCTCCATCTCCCTCTCTTCCAATAAATGCTCTCGACATGACACTAAAGCATGTTACTTAACTTGCTGCACCATCCAGCTCTAGTCATATTTTTAGAAGCCAGCCGCAAGTTAGCCCTTGCTGACTTCTTTGCATGCACTATTTTCTCTGTCAGTAAGCATCTGCAACCAAGGACAATTTAATCAAGTGACAGGCAAGAGTGCTAGAAAGATCTGAAGCAGATTTTTTCCTTCTGAAGTAGATTTTTTTCTTTCTGAAGTCCTCTAAAGCATTAGCATCTCATATAGGTGAACACAGCATCACCATTACAGGTTAGATTCCAGTGTCCTTAATCATATAGAATCATAGAATGTAANGTACTGCATGACACAAAAGGAGACATGCTTGCATTGCCATTAAGAGCCAAAGTCCACTCACAGACACTGTTATCTCTGCACAGCAGTAATCAAGACAATCTGGATTTATTTTTCAGTCTCTAACCAAGCCTTTCAAGTTGCACTCATTCAACTGTGACATAAAATGTTTGCTGTTGCTTGGGCAAGCAGGATAAGGATTTCAGTTATCAAAGGAAACATTAAATCTGATCTTTTAATCAGAGAATCAGCCACACACTATAGCAGCCCTGCTGTTCGAACATGTGCTCTTTAATCACTTTTTTGCTCCTAGTGCTACTGTTCCCACCTGAAGTATAGCTCAGAAGAGTACTTAACAATACAAGAGAATGTTATAAGGCTGACCAGTGTGTTGCTACTACTCTAGTGCTGCTTCTCTCATCCTGATTCCTTCAGCAAAGGTTATCCACTCGGTCATCCAGGATAATCTCACAGGTAAATAATGCTAAAGGAGAATGGAGAAAGCAGAGTGAAAGTACAAATACTGAAGGATCATCTGTGCTTTCATCCTCTCTTTTTGGGAGAAAAAAAGAGGCCTTACATTAGCAGAGACAGGGTAGCTTTCTCAAGATGTCTGAAAATCCCCTTTTAGTGAAGGCTTCTGCTTTTTCCAACTTCAGCAGTCACTGTAAGTTTACAAGCTGAAGGAAAGCTACGAGCACAGCTTCTTGGAAGTCCCTGGGAGCGTGGCCAGACCAAGGACACCCAGACCACCAAGATGATAGTGCCTGGGTTTGAATTTACTGTAGCTGTCTGCAAACCCACACAGCCATGCCCCTGAACAAAAGGGTCAATTGAGCAAGAGTCACACATCCTCATGCCAGCAGTCCCAGAGCAGCAAATGAAGATCATGACATGTTTCTGACGTTTGTGCACCACCCAGCAGCACAGAAAGTCAAGTCAAACATGCTGATGGGTCCCACTGCAGTTTAGAAGACTGTCAAAGCAGATATGCCTCAGTTTGAACAGAGGCACTTCTGCCATGCCAAGACCTCTCTGCCCACCTAGTGGTTCTACATGGATGTCTTAAAACTAGTTGAGTGAGCATAAAGAGAAAATTAGTCCTTATTTGAGCCACCTTAGCTTTACTCTGTTCAGGCACCTTCTGTAAAGCAAAATGAAGTAAATTCTACTAGCACAGACTGAATAAAGTACTGCAAAGAATTCAAGTGTAAGTGATCAAAAAAAAAGGCAATAACTAAAATTCACTGAAGAGGTGTCCACCAAGGGCTCTGAAAGAGTAGGCATAGCTCCAGGCTCCAGAAGCAGGAGGGAGGTACTTTGAAAAATTACACAGGCTCTAAACAAAGGATATGGTGGTAGGGAGGTTTCTCTGTACTCAGTACTGCCATTCTTAACATGCTTCAGGAGTTTCCTTAGGCAATAAACAAATCAGGCAGCATTTCTTATGAGGACTGCTTCATATGACTCTTCACTGCTCAAACAAAAGACATTTATGTTCAGAAAGAGCCTGCACTCTTTTCGAAGCTGTGCTTCTTTATGGCACCATTTTGCAGCTATAGTTGACTTAAAGCATCAAATGTACAAGGGGGAGAAGAGGCTCAAATATGGTCAGTGCTGAGTAAGAGTTGCCAGCTTCTCATCTAAATAAAATTTCCCACAGATCCACAGTTTCTGCTGTCACTCAATTTTACTCTCAGCCCTGTGAAAGCAAATATAGGTTATTAGAGAAAGAAATCCATTTCACAGATCCAGACCAGTGCTTGAAGTTCTAACCCAAACTCCACAGTCTAGACCAAACAGGAATTCAAGTGTTCACAGGATCACAGGGTGTCAGGGGTTGGAAGGGACTCAAAGAGATCACAGTCCAACCTCCCTGCCAGAGCAGGACCAGACAATCTAGCTCAGGGCACACAGGAACACATCCAGACAGGCCTTGAAAGGCTCCAGAGAAGGAGACTCCCTAACCTCTCTGGGCAGCCTGTGCCAGGGCTCTGGGACCCTTACAGTAAAGAAGTTGCCCCTTGTGTTGAGCTGGAACCTCCTGTGCTGCAGCTTCCATCCATCGCTCCTTGTCCTAATCCAGGGAGCAAGTGAGCAGAGCCTGTCCTCCCCTCCTGACCCCCAGCCCTCAGAGATTTATAGACATTAATTAAATCCCCCCTCAGCCTTCTCTTTTCCAGACTGAACAGCCCCAGGTCCCTCAGCTTCTCCTCATCAGGCAGTGCTCCAGGCCCCTCAGCATCCTCGTAGCCCTCTCTTGGGACTCTCTCCAGCAGATCCCTGTCCCTTTTAAACTGAGCAGTCCAAAACTGAACTGAACTGATGCCCATTTCTTAAAATATTTAAGTCACTTAAGTGGCTTCTTAGTCACTAAATGCAGCAGCACCGTCCCCTACCAGACAGCTGTTTGACAGAAAAATGTATTTTCAGACAGCTAACACCCCAGAGTTTGAGAAAAATTGTCCCTATAGTTGTCATGAGGCCAGATCAAGGCCCTTAGGTTAGTACAAAGTCACTACTTTGCAAATGATTCAAGTTTACTTGAATTACAGTTCATACTTTTTACTGTCTTCTCTCACAGCTCCCATCACACCTTTCCAGAGCCAATGCTTAACCTGTCACAGAAGCAAAGAAAACAAAACAAACCAAACAAACGTAAAACCCCAACAAAACCACCACCACCAACAAAAACCCAAACACACAAAAAGAACCAAACAAAACCTTAAACAAAAAAATCCAACAAGAACAAAAAAAACAACCAGGCTGGGCACCCTGGGCAAAAAGAATTTAAAGCACGTTTCAGACAACTCAGTTATCACATAATTAAAGACCTGTGACTAGGTTTCCTGTCTCTTAACTATTGTCATCTAACTAGGTGTCATGGAAAGTTAATAGGCCTATGAGATGTCCTGGCTTGCCCCACCCTTCTGCTGATGGGGGAAGCAAGGGTGGGAGGAAAACAAAGGCTTGGGCCATTATGTCCCCTCCCAAAGTGACAAACAGGTACCCACAGGTGTTTAGGTACTTGTTAGTGTCTTGCCCAAATAAGGATAAGCAAGCCCTGGGTTCACCTAATGTGGTCAGTTTGGCAAATGCCATTCTGATTGGTGAATCTCTGTGGCCAAAGGAGCCTTTGCACTCAGGCATGTAACATAAATGGAGCTGAGCTGCAAGCAGTGGAACTACCTCTGCCTCACTGTGTGCTGCTCTGCTCTCCGTTCTGCTCTGCTCAGACAACTTGCTCTGCCTCACTGCTCTCAGCTTGGACAATGTGTTCTGCTCTGCCTTGTGCTTCAGACCAGCTTAGCCCTGATGGTTTGGGCTTAAACTACCTGGAAACTTAAGTGCCAGGAAAGGCACTAAGTGCCTCATGACATGGTGAGAAGTGCCACTGACATAGTGCTCTCTGTACATCTGCAAGAGATCTGCCTGCACCTCCATGCCAAGAGGAACCAGGATCAGGTCAGAGATCGTCTGCCTCTTTCCCAGCACCCTGATAGAGCCTGGGAAGATCTAGAAGCCTCTCAACGGCTATCAAGACACTGAGTAGTTCCAACACAGCCACAAAGGAGCCAGGGACTATCTCTGAGTTCTACTCAACTGCCAGGAGCAGAACAGGCCTTCCCAACTGCCAGGAGCAGAACAGGCCTTCCCTAGGGCTCTGGGCTGCCTTTTCTTTGTACGTGGGGCAGAGTCATTTTGTGGCTAAACCTTTCCAATTTTCTGGTTCTCCTAAATAAATGAATTTCCCATAAGCATCATTGTGAAGATTTTTCCCAACTGAATTAGAACCCAAATTTAAGTGGTTTGGATGTAGTTTGTGGGTGAGGCTTTTTGGAACTAAAAATGACTACATATTTTATAATTCCATATTTTATAATGTATTATTTTATAATACATATTTTATAATGCCCCAAATAATACACATGTCTGACAAGTGACTGGTTTCACAATAAAGGAAACTGTAGTATAAACCAAGATTGCTTGGAGTGACCCAGTGACAAAAACTGCCCCAACTAAATCACTCAGTAAAAACCAAGTAAGTAAACAGAGTAGCCATGAACCTTACAATTCCCATTGTTAAGAGAGCTTGTACACATAAGGGCTTAAAATAAATCCACTTAGTTTTGTCAAAAATTGGGCTCTCTCTCCTGAAGTGGCAAAGCCAGAAGTGTCAGAAATCCTCCTGATTTTACAGTGCTGGCTCTTAAGACTGAGACTGATGACCCCAGAGACCAGGAACAAACAAGCTCATTTTAGGGTCCTGCACCTGGGTAGGCACAATCCCAAGCACAGCTCCAGGCTGGGTGGGGAATGGCTGAGAGCAGCCCTGAGGAACAGGCCCTGGGGGTGTGGGGTGATGAAAAGCTCAAGATGAGGCTGCAGTGTGAGTGCAGCCCAGACAGCAACTGTGTGCTGGGCTGCAGCAAGAGC
>WBNM01024682.1:7137-17205 GCA_013399055.1 Ramphastos sulfuratus
GCCTTCCAGGATCTGAAGGGGTCTACAGGAAGGCTGGGGAGGGACTATTGACAAGGGCTTGTAATGACAGGACAAGGGGCAGTGGGTTTGAAGTGGCAGAGGGGAGATTGAAAGTGGATGTTAGGAGGAAGTTGTTTGCAGTGAGGGTGGTGAGACACTGGCACAGGTTGCCCAGGAAGGTTGTGGAGCACAGAAGCACAGAATGGGATCTTTGATCACATTCTGTGCTTCTGTGCTCCAGAACCTCCCTGCAGGTGTTCAAGGCCAGGCTGGATGAGGCCTTGAGTGACCTGTGCTAGTGGGAGGTGTCCCTGCCTATGGCAAGGGGTTGGAACTAGATGATCTTTGAGGTCCCTTCCAACCTTCCCAGTCTATGATTCCATGATTATATTCAGGCCAGCAAAAGTACAGCAATCACAATACTCAGAAAGGCAGGCTTCAAGAGCAGGAAAGAGGTGAGAGAATGCCAGAGGAGGAAGCATTAGCAGAAGCTTCCCCTCCCTTCACCACACTTCCTTCTTTATACTGTGATACTCATGGTATGGTTATACCATCCTGTACCATGCTATAAAGACAGTTTTGCAGCGTTACATAATCTTGAAGCAATATGCAAGTGACTGTTGCTCTCCTTTTTTTATAATGCCTTACCTCTCTTCTGAAATGCAGTCTGAAAGCTTCTTTGCTCAGAATTATTCAACCAAAGGCACAAATGTATTCCACATATTTTTTTAGATGAAAGCCTAGCAAATACCCACTGAAGCCTATGAAATATCTGTGGACCAAACACTGTTCTAATTTCTCAGAAGAAGAAAACCGACGAAACAAGCAAGCAAACAACAAACCCCAAAACAAACCCCCACAAAAGAAAACCAAACCAAACCAATCAAAAATAAATTAAAAAAAAAACACAGCAATGTTGAAAATTTTGTAAAGACTTCACTTTTTTTTTTTTATTTTTTAGCAATATGGGTAACTTTCTGACACACTACAAAACATACCTGCTTGAGTAATCTGGGTAACTTTCAGGCACCATCTCTTCAAAAATATACCTATACCTATAAGTCATAGTGAAAAATATGTATGTTAGCACATATCTAAAAGACATAGACCCTCAATACTCTATTTTGAGAATTTAAAACATGACAGAACTTTAAATCAAAACCAATCAGTCTTTAAATCTAAGCAACATCTCAACCAGAAGCTTAAAAGTTTTTCGGTAGCTGAAACTGAAGTACACACCTGTTATCTTTCTGCTCAGTTCTCCTTCAATAGGGAGCTCTTTTTTCACAAGCAGAGCAGATGTTGCATAAGGATGTTAAAAAAAAAAAAAAAAAATCATCATCTCTGACTCTCTGAAAGGCTGGTTTTAATATATTTTTTTCTTTTCTTTTTTATTTCCAAAAGAGGCTGAGTAACATTCACTATGAACTCTGTAATCAACATAGGTGCTAGCAATAGCGGGTGCCCTCTAATCAGCTCTTCCTGGAATGGCACCTGTCAGCATCTAGAAACTACTAGATACTAATGACAGTAACAAGCATGGGGAGATAAGCCTTTGATTGCTGGGTGTGTGACTTTTTCCTGACATAGTTCCCTGATTAATGTGATTTTCAGGACCAGGGTAAAAAAAGGGACATGCTAATGCAAAGCGAGTGAGTTATGCACAGGGTTCTTGATTGTATCCCATGGGTCTTTAATGTTCTTGTAAGGGAAAGGTTGGGGGAAGTTTTCTGCCACAAGTACAGCCGCTTGAGGAAGGTTATTTGTTCACTTCTCTGTCTTCAAATTACTATTTAAATTACTTTTCTAGTTACTTTATATTCTCCAGTAAGGCTTTAGGGATGCATTTTCTTTCATTTAATTTTGTTCTTCTGTCCTAAATATGAAATCCGAACTCATTCTTTATTATACTTACAGGCAGCCCAAATCATTACAATTGTATGTGTAGTTTTCCATGTATTTGGTATGGAGATCAAATATTTAAGAGAGTTATTAATATTCAGTAATGAGTCTTAACAGTTTGCTATACTTAGTTAAAATTCTGTTTATAAGCTAATAGTATGAACGAGTTGAGATAGAATTTAAGCAGATATTCAGTTCAAGAATGTAAATTGGTCACCTGCTTGGCTGATTTTTTTTTTTCCTTAATCATTAATTAACATTAGCCTAATGATTTGTTTTACTGCCATTTTAATAAACTCTACTGATTAAAAGTGTGTGATCTGCCATAGATTCAATGCACCATTACAATTGCTCAATAACTTCTATACATGCCATAAGATTTTATGCTTACACAATTAATCTACTTCATGACTGACTTAGAAAGCTTTAGCATAAAAACAGCACTGGGGACCTAGTCACTTTTGGGTCATTATGTTTGTTAGCACACATCTGACATTCTGTTTTAGGTGATCCTGCTTTGGCAGAGGTGTTTGACTTGGCAAACTCTGGAGATCCCTTCCAACACCTACCATACTGTTTTTCTGCAGTTTGTGACTACTAAATTGCTTTTTTAGTTACCATAACCATTTAAAACTACTTTAACTTCCGTGAGTGGAATTTAATTGTGAATAAAAATTGAGCGAAATACCAGCTTTAAAGAACAAGATAAAAAAATGCTCAGGCTTGGAAGATAATTAGAGGTGCTAAGACACTGGCACAGGTTGCCCAGGGAGGTTGTGGATGGACCCTCCCTGAAGGTGTTCAAGGCCAGGTTGGAAGAGGCCTTCAGCAATCTGCTTTAGTGGAAGGTGTCCCTGCCTATGGCAAAGAGACTGGAACTAGGATCATCTTTGAGGTACCTCCCAACCCAAATCATTCCTTGGACACAGAGTCTCACACAGGCTGTAGTGTGGTTATCTGCTTTGGTGTGAGCTTCTTCGTGGGCTGCTAGGACTACTTGCTTAACTGTAGCTGTGTGGGCTACAAAAACACTGCTAGAAAGGTAAGTTAAGAAAAAAAAAAACCCAAACAAACCAACAAAACCACAGTGCAAACCAACCAAACAGAAAACCAACCAACCAAAACCCAAACCCAAACCAAAATAAAACAAAACAACAACAAAACATCAACCTCAACACCCCCCTGCCCCCAAGCAATTCCTTTAGAAACTGTATGATTACACAGTTACAGCATGATGGCTTCTTCCTAAAGTAATCTAATGAGAAGCCTTTGCAAAGTTTAATAGCCAAATTCACCCATGCTGTGTCTGATAAATTACACCTTTTTATGTGAGAGATGCTTGTGTCCAAAGTAGATAATAGTAGTACAGATTTAGGGTCATGTCCCAGCTTACAGTCAATGACCTGTTCTAGAATATACAAGTATGTTGAGTTTAATGCCTAGAATTCCTGAAAAGTGGAAACAAAATGCTAGGTGAAATGATGTGTGCATGTCATATATTTTCATCTTTTTCTCTTGAGCTTGAGATCAGCTAAAGCTGTAGAGAACACAAGATAAGAATGAATATCTGCCTTATGCAGCAAAAACAATGCAGTACTAGGTGAGCAGAACAGTATAAACACACCAGACATATGAAAGTTTTCTATGACATTATCTCTAGCATTCTGTTCCTCTGAATTACTGAAAATTCAAATAAGCAAGCAGCTGAGGTGCTTGAGAGCTGTTAAAAGAAAATAAAAACATTCTTTTTATTTTATATTATTTTATTCTTATGCCCTACAATTTTTGTGGAACTTATCACATGTTTTAGGAATATATCATGCCAAAGGCAGGACAATGATTACAAAATACAGAATGTTAGAGGAATTATCAATATATATTAAATATTTTTTTTAGTCCCTGCTCATTTAAAAGAGCTCTATTAAAATGGAGTTATTTGTTGGTACTAGTTCATCTCTGTTTATGACCCCAGTACTGAAATATATCATAGAATCATAGAATCATAGAATGGTAAGGTTGGAAGGGACCTCAAAGATCATCTAGTTCCAACCCCCTGCCATAGGCAGGGACNAGCCATTCACCACCCAGCCTGTAATTGTGCCTGTATTTATGAAAATCTTCCTATTCCAACAAATATATATAACCAAAGATAGGTGTTGAGGAAGTTCCCTTAGACTGTTAGCACTTTCCATTCCTATTTAACAGAGTGGATGAGTATGGTGGAGCATGAGAAAAGGAAGAAGAGGTTAGGGGTATAGTTATGCACCAAGAACGAAGCTTATGCTTAGAAATGGAATGAAAAAAAAAATGATAAACTGATAGAATGAATATTATTAATATAATATTAGTATGAATATAATTAATTATTAAAATCTTCCTATTCCAGCAAATATATATAACCAAAGATAGGTGTTAAGGAAGCTCCCTTAGACTGCTAGCACTTTTTATTCCTATTTAACAGAGAGTGGGTGAGTATGGTGCAGCATGAGAAAAGGAAGTTAGGAATATAGTTATGCACCAAGAATGAAGCTTAGTCTTAGAGATAGAATGAAAAACAAAATGATAAAGTGATAGAATGAATTTTATTAATTTATTACTATTTTTTTTTCCTCTGTACTAGTTCCTTTAACAAGATGGATGAGGCCTTGAGTAACCTGTACTAGTGGGAGGTGTCCCTGCCTATGGCAGGGGGTTGGAACTAGATGATCCTTGAGGTCTCCTTCCAACCTTACCATTCTATGATTCTATGCACTTCTGTGCATTGGTTTTAACATTGAAAGTAGCACCAAGAGCATTTACAAAAGTAAGAAACTGTATATGGAGGGTAAATGGGCTCAGACTAGAGTTATGTGTGTTTTCAGAACAAACTAGACTCAAGTCTCCTCACTGACAGCTCACTTCCATCTCCCTCCCTGCCACAACTGGTGATGGGGGTTCCATGAAAAGATGTTCTGTCAGCAAGCCATTTCTGCAGCTAAGCACAAATCTGGCAATATTTATGAAATATTTTCCTAATAATTGTGGATCCTTGACACTGAATTTTTTATTTTTTTTTTTAGTGTAAAATAAAGTCTGAAATTTCAAACTGAACTGTTTCATAAGTGGGGCATGAAGAGAATGAAAATCATATTATAACTGACCTGAAGTGAAGAAAATAGATGAGAGTCCAGTGCTCTTGATGCAGCCTGTGTGTAACAAAGGTAAGAAACCAACTGAATCTGTGGTCTGAGTACATCTACAAGGTTAAAATATAAATTTTAAGAACCTTTGTTAATGAGATACAGTACAGCAAGCATGTATTAATGTGATATATATGTGTACATTGTCATAAACCTTTTGCAAGAGTAGACCTTTTCAGGATGCTATTAGTTTAATTTAGGAGAGTCAACACAATTATTTTGGATTAGGTAATGGAAATTGGCATGATAAATAAATGTTAGGAAGGCTCTTGGGGATATGAAACTGTATTATTAAATTAGAACTTTGGCTAAAATGATAAGGTCTGGTGATTACATTTTCATTAGTTGTACATTCTGCAGTGTCACATAATTGCTCTGTTGATTGTGCATAATTTACCATGCTTTCAAAATGAAACACAATTACATGTCTCTTTAAAATAATAATGATGCAGTGGAAGGAAAAAAAATAGATGGGGCTGAGGGAAGTATTTTCAAGCTACCATGAAAAACTGCAAGTCTTTTAAAATAAGCATGAGCCATAGTCTGCATGAAGCTTAATGTTTTGGCCAATAAAATAGCTGTCTAAAGCAAAAATGCTACAGAAGACGCTGAAGCAAAACATATTAGTATTTGTCTAGAAAAGAAACCAAAACCAAACTTGATAAATTGCTGTCAGTGTAAGAGTTTGAGAAAGCAGGAGGCTTTGAAAAGCTCAAGATGAGGCTGCAGTGTGTACATGCAGCCAAGACAGCCAACAGAGTCCTGGGCTGCAGCAAGAGCAGTGTGGGCAGCAGGGCAAGGGAGGGGATTGTGCCCCTTTGCTCTGCTCTCCTCACACCCCAGCTGCAGTCCTGTGTGCAGTTCTGGAGCCCCCAGCACAGGAAGGACATGGAAGTGTTGGAGCGGGTCCAGAGGAGGGCCACAAAGATGGTCAGAGGGCTGCAGCAGCTCTGCTCTGAGGACAGGCTGAGAGAGTTGGGGCTCTGCAGCCTGCAGAAGAGAAGGCTTCCAGGAGACCTTAGAGTAGCCTTCCAGGATCTGAAGGGGGCCTACAGGAAGGCTGGGGAGGGACTATTTATGAGGTCTTGGAATGACAGGACAAGGGGCAATGGGTTTGAAGTGTCAGAGGGGAGATTGAAAGTGGATGTTAGGAGGAAGTTGTTTGCAGTGAGGGTGGTGAGACACTGGCACAGGTTGCNTGTTTGTTTTGGTTTGGGGTTTATGATTGTTTTGTTTTTTCTGCTTTGTTTTCGTTTTTTTGTTTTTTGTTTTGGTTTTGGTTTTTATTTCAGTTTTGTGGTTTGCTTTATTTTGTTTTGTTTGGTTTGGTTTTGGGTTTTTGAATTTTTTTATTTGTTTTGCTTTGGGTTTTTTTTCTGTTTTGGTTTTTGTTTTTCTTTTAGTTTTGTGGTTTGTTGTGGTTTGGTTTTTTTGGCTTTGGTTTTTTGAGTTTTTTGCTTTGTTTTGGTTTGGGTTTTTTTTGGTTTTTGGTTTGGTTTTGGTTTGGTTTGGGTTTGGAGCTTTTTGTTTTGTTTGGGGTTTTGTTTGTTTTTGGTTTTTTTGTTTCTTGTTTTGGATTTGGTTTTTGTAACATGAATAGTATACAAGTACACTTCTAAAGACCTTGCTAAATAAGTTGAGGATTTTGGTCATCACTTACAACTTCTTTCCTTTTATTACTGCATCAGTTTGAAATATTTATAATGTTTTGATTGAATATTCATCATTCTAAATATTGTATACAGATTTTCACAAGTTTCAAAGGCTTTGGTACAATCTGAGGAGACAGTCAAACATATGCATTTCGGATGTTCTCTAGTAAACATCTATTCACAGAAGATTAAGACAGGAATATTGAAACAGTGATATTCCTGGATACCTACATACTTAGAGATTGATTCACTGTTTTAATCTAGTGCTCATAATAGAAAAATGCTACCAGGTAACTGCATTTACATAATCAAAATAAATGGTTGTGGTGAACTAACTTATCATGAAGGCTTCAACTTTCACAGTATCACAGTATCACATTACCAGGAAGGTTGGAAGAGACCTCAAAGATCATCAAGTCCAACCCATTACCACAGACCTCAAGACTAGACCATGGCACCAAGTGCCACGTCCAAACCTGCCTTGAACACCTCCAGGGACGGTGACTCCACCACCTCCCTGGGCAGCCCATTCCAGTGGGGAATGACTCTCTCAGTGAAGAACTTTCTCCTCACCTCCAGCCTAAACTTCCCCTGGCACAGCTTGAGACTGTGTCCTCTTGTTCTGGTGCTGGTTGCCTGAGAGAAGCAAGCAACCTCCTGCTGACCACAACCACCCTTCAGGTAGTTGTAGACAGCAATAAGGTCTGCCCTGAGCCTCCTCTTCAGCAGGCTAAACAATCCCAGCTCCCTCAGCCTCTCCTCATAGGGCTTGTGCTCGAGGCCTCTCACCAGCCTCGTTGCCCTTCTCTGGACATGCTCAAACACCTCAATGTCCTTCTTAAATGGTAGCTGAATAATCTTCCAGCTATTTTATTTTTAAAACAATGTTGCTCTATATCAAGGAAAAGGGACTTTAAAAGTGTATTATCTCACTTCACAAATGAAAGCAAGAATGCCCTCCTGAGAGGTAGTAAACCCTTCTGACTTTTCAGAATATAATCAGAAGCTGAGGGCAGCTTCACGTAATGATCACAGAAAATATACATAAATTTTCAGTATAGCATTCGAAGGATTAAAGTAAAATCAGGAAACAAAACTCCCTATTTCATCCACACCTATAAATATGTAACTAACCACAGATACTCTTTGTTTGTGATCTGTGTCTCTAGAAGAGGAGTCAGCAACTTTCTTTACTCCCTGTTCATGTAGCTTTCTTTGGGAAGAAATGCAAACAGAATATTGGTGTTAGAAATTGTTCATAGCAAGGAATATTTTATTCTTGTATTTGCTCCTATTCTCCAGTTATGAGTTGGCTTACTTATCTTTAAGCAAAGTTTAGGTAAACATAAATATTTATCTTGCTTCTAGACTTTGAGGCTTTGTTAAACATACTGACCTGCTGATTAGGAGATAGGAATGGACACAATTCACACAGCTCAGAATAAGCCAAAGAAGACAAAGCTGCTCCCTCCCTGGAGGTGTTCGGGGCCAGGTTGGATGAGGCCTTGAGTAACCTGTGCTAGTGGGAGGTGTCCATGCCTATGGCAGGGGGTTGGAACTAGATGATACCCTTGAGGTCTCCTTCCAACCTTACCATTCTATGAATCTATGATTCTATCTTAATTATATTATGGTTGGTTCGTTAATATGCATTTAGATTAAATGTATATTAATGCATATAAACATGCATTTATATTAAATATGAAATGCTTTTGCAATAAGTATACTTATTAAAAAGGGAATCAGGCTACGAGATTTGGGGCTCTTCAACCTGAAGAAGAGAAGGCTTCCAGGAGACCTTAGAGTAGCCTTGCAGAATCTGAAGGGGGCCTACAGGAAGGCTGAGGAGGAACTATTGACAAGACCTTGCAATGACAGGACAAGAGGCAATGGCTTTGAACTGGAAGAGGGGAGATTGAAACTGGATGTTAGGAAGAAGTTCTTTACAGTGAGGGTGGTGAGACACTGGCACAGGTTGCCCAGGGAGGTTGTGGCTGCTCCCTCCCTGGAGGGGTTCAAGGCCAGGTTGGAGGAGGCCTTGAGTGACCTGTGCTAGTGGGAGGTGTCCCTGCCTATGGCAAGAGGTTGGAACTAGATCATCTTTGAGGTCCCTTCCAACCTTACCATTCTATGGTTCTATAATTTTTTTGGGTTTTATTAAAATGTATATTGAAACATGGAGAGCATAAACAAAGGAGAGGGATGCTAACATTTCTAATTTACCAAGTATAATTTGGTGGAATGCAAAGTTGAAATGGCTTTCTTTACTAGACCCATTCCAAATCTTCCAACTCTTTGCAACACTGTATGGTATTGCACACTGAATAGAACTCATTGGTAATTACCAAAAAATAAAAATAGACTATGAAACTCAGGACTGAGGGGTAGAGTGAATAGAAGTGTAAGCAGAGTGACAGAAATAAAGGAGATAATTTCCAAGGCTCAGTGCGTGTCGTTCCTTGTGTAAGGTTCTAGTAGTAGCAGCAAGTGCTCTTTGGTCTTATAACTCAAATAGTATTAGGGGAAAAGGTAATTTTCAGATTTTCATAAAAATCTCAAAGTAGAACTTTGCAAAGAGCTTTAACAACACATTTTGTGTCTCCTTGCAATGTTCATAGGATACAAATCTTCAGCCATATCTATCTTCCTGTCTTAAAGCTTTGTCCTCTGCTGTCTTGATTTCTCGATGATGTTATCCCAAAGTGAAAGCTAAGACAGTGTTTATGCAGAAAAAGGACAATCATTAAAGGCATTTTTCTATAAATGATACATTTATTTTTTCCAAAGTCTAGGACAAGATTTGATTTCATTAATTTAGTTCAATTTATAATTTCTTTGAATTTGTTATTCCATTACAAAGTTCTTTTCTGCAAAAGACTGAATTTCACTGTATTCCAAAATCTTACTAATAAAAGCTACTTTCAGAATAATTTGGTTTTTTTTTTATTTTTATTTAGAACAATATAAGGAATATTAATGATAGTGAATGTCTCAACTGAACATTTACGACCAAAACCATAATTTATAATAATTGAATGCCATTTAATTAAAGATCTAATGCTTTAATTACTGCAGTGGGTTGAAATTATCCACAAAATAAATCATAAGACTAGTTCCAAAGGTTTGGAAGCAAAATGAAGCTCTATTTGCAAACAAGCTACAATCTATCAGAGTATCACAGTATCAGCAAGGTTGGAAGAGACCTCAAAGATCACCAAGTCCAACCCATTACCACAGACCTCAAGACTAGACCATGGCACCAAGTGCCACGTCCAAACCTGCCTTGAACACCTCCAGGGACGGTGACTCCACCACCTCCCTGGGCAGCCCATTCC
>WBNM01024690.1:0-19348 GCA_013399055.1 Ramphastos sulfuratus
CCGCAGGCTGGGGTGCCGTTGCGCTGAGGAAAGGGGCTGTGACTTTACCGTTCTTTTGAGAGCACCCAAGGGTACTGAGGGAATTGGCAGACGTGCTCACCAAGCCACTTTCCATTATTTACCAGAAGTCTTGGCTAACTGGTGAGGTGCCAATGGACTGGAGGGTAGCAAATGTGATGCCTGTCTATAAGAAGGGCAGAAAGGAAGATCTGGGAAAGTATAGACCTGTCAGTCTGAGCTCAGTACCAGGGAAGGTTGTGGAGCAGGTCATTTCAAATGCCATTATATATCATATAGAAAATAACCAGGGGATCAGGCCAAGTCAGCATGGCTTTGAAGCGCATGTCTGTCCTGCCTGACCAACCTGATCTCCTCCTATTCTTGTAGACAAATTGGCTTCTCATGGCTTGGATGATCACACTGTCTCCTGGATAAAGCACTGGCTGGACCGGTGGGCCCAGAGAGTGGTGGTCAATGGAGTTAAATCCAGTCACTAGTGGTGTTCCTCAGGGATCTGTGTTGGGACCACTTCTTTTAACATCTTTATTGATTGATTCAGGCATAGTATCAGCAGTAAGTTTGCAAATGACACCAAGTTAGGTAGCAGTGTTGATCTGAACAAGGGTAGAGAGGCTTTTCAGAGGGACTTGGATAGGCTAGGTCAATGGGCCAACATCTATTGGATGAGCTTCCACAAGGCCAAATGCCAGGTCCTGCACTTGGGTCACAACAACTGCAAGCAATGCTGCAGGCTTGGGGCAGTGTGGCTGGAGAGCTGCCAGGTGGGAAAGGGATCTGGGGGTTGTAATAGACAGGCAGCTGAATGTGATCCAGCAGTGTGCCCAGGCAGCCAAGGCCAGTGGCATCTTGGCTTGTATTAAAAATGCTGTGGCCAGCAGGAGCAGGGAGGTGATTGTCCCCTTGTGCTTGGCTTTGGTGAGGCCACACCTTGAGTATAGTGTTCAGTTCTGGGCACCACAATACGAGATGTGGAGGTGCTGGAGCATGTCCGGAGGAGGGCAATGAAGCTGGTGAAGGGCCTAGAGAATAAAACTAATGCACAGCAACTGAGGGAGCTGGGGCTGTTTAGTTTGAAAAAGAGGAGACTGAGGGAAGACCTCATTGCTGTCTACAACTACCTCAAGGAACATTGTGGAGCGGCTGGTGCTGGTTTCTTCTCACATGTAATTTGAGACAGAACATGGAATGGCCTCAAGCTGAGACTGAGTAGGTTTAGACTGGACATTAGGAAAAAAGTTTTTCATGAGCCAGGGTCACTGGAAGGAGCTGCCCAGGAGGTAGTTCAGTCCACAATCCTGAATGTTAAAAGGGTCATTTGGATGTAGTGCTTAGGGATATGGTTTAAGGGGCATATTGTAGCATAGGTTATAGGTTGGACTTGGTGATCCTGAGGGTCTTTTCCAACCTGGATGTTTCTGTGACCTCACAGAAAGGGGTCTTCTAGATGGTAACAACAGAGGGCTTTGCTAGGGTAGCAGGGTAATGTGCTGTGACATGTTAGACGTGAGCATCTCTTGCTGCTTGTGGTATTGCTCTTGGGGGTAACAAAGCAGAAGGGGAGAGTGAAATATCAAACACTGTGTTAGCTGGGGGCTGTGTGGGTGTAGCTTTATAAAAATAAACCTGGCCTTGCGCTGGGGCTAGAGATGCAGGCTCAGTCCCAGAGGTCACCTTACAGGTAGGGATGCTACTTTCAGTGCAAGTGGCCCAGGCTCCTCCTTCCTTTATAATTCAAAACCCTCACCTCCCTAAAGCAGAAAGGGCACTACGGAAGCTCTCCCCTCCCCTGCTTAGCTGGTTTCTGCCCTTTTCTCCCCGAAGTTCAAAGGGAATTTAGGACAAAAGGGGATGAGGAGAGCCAAACAAACCCAAGAGCCATCTTTTGAATAACAACTCACCTGAGGTAACTTCAAGAAAATTACAAAGAGGTAGTACCAGTATCTTAGTTTCCATTTTTATTTTTCTACAGCATTGTTAACAAAGAAAGTTACATGTCTAGTCTCTTGGGACTTTGGTTGCTTCCCTTTTTGCTTGTTCTGTATTTTGGAATTTCCATGTGTTAAGCAACTCCACAATTCTTTTTTGTTTTTCTCTCCACGCCTGCTCTCTGAAAGCTTTTATCACGGCATAGGTAACCTGGCAGGGGAGATGATGTCAAACATCACGTACAAGAATGCTGAAGGTCCCCCCTAGACACATTTTATAATTTTAAAGAACACTTTCCAAGTCTATTGCACACTCTAATGAAAAACCATCTCCAAACAACCAAATCCAAATCCTCTGAAGTAATGCCCCAAGACAGGATTTGCCTAGCACTTCTTAAGTTAGGGCTTTAGCCATATGGAAATACCTTCAGAGGGCAGACCAAGCTGAGTAGGTTTGAGATTGGCATCTGGATAAACCAGCCCAGAAATCTGTGGCCTAAGATCAACCTTACACTAGCATGAGTTTGCTCACTGCTATAACTTAAGTGTCTTCTAGTATTAAACAACAGAAACATTTGAATCCCAATACTTGAGCTAACAATGCTTAGTACAAGAATTAAGTGCTTAATTACCAGCATTGTTTCCACACTATATACATATTTGTTAATAGTTAACAATAGGGAAGTGTATTTTTTAACTGGTTAGAAGTGCATCCCACTCCACAATACATGCAATTGGTTGTGAACTCAGTATTATTTTATTAAAGATTAAAAATAAAAAAACATTTGACACCCTAATATACAAAAAGTCACAATAAACTCAGATGTGCTAAAAGCAAAATGTGCATAAAGCCACTTATTTCTAAAAGGCACCCTGCCACCAATACCTTTTTAAACCTTTGACTAATTCCACCAGCTTTCTAGTTTTCTCTTCCTTCACTGAAGGTGAGACTCTAGACTACTAAGTACAGATGCTAACCACACCACTCCCTTTCAGGGATCTCTGCTATCACTAGAACACTTAAAACTGTGCATGCAGACCAAACTCAAGCTTCTCATGGAGTTAACCATTACAATTTAAAATGCACAAGGGCTTTTTCTTACAAGAAAAAGGTAGTGATATTGAGGCCACTTACAAGGGCCAAGAGAAAGAGATAGGGTTATAAAATAACTGCTGTGTATTCACCAAAGAGCTTTGCTACTGAAACCCACCCCGCTCCCCATCCTCTCATAGAAACAACCCCTGGAGTTACAAAATGCCACACACACACACACACACACACACACACACAGATGAAATGTTAAGCCTTAGCTATTAGCCTGTCAGGGTGCGACAGTGTAAGAGTGCCATGGATGCAGTCCCGAGCGCAGTGATGCCAGCCGCACAGGGGCTGGCGATGCCCCACGCCGCTGGCGGGGCCGCCGGGGAGCGGGACCAGCTGCCCTCCTGCTAGGTAGCTCTGCGTTGCCTTCCGCTTGATGCTCCGTTACCAGGGTCTCCACATGGATTTGGGTAAGCTAGGCGAAGCCAAGCTGTGCGTCTGGGAAGCGTTCAGTCCATCGGTGGAGGTCTGGCCCGGTTCGGCCTCCGCCTCATCCGAGTCGGAGCAGGTCTCTTCACTGGGGGCAGGCGACGGTGCTGAGGCGGGAAGAGACAGGCCTAGGGAGGAGGCCTCGGCCGCCGAGGCCAGCGCCTCGCTGCTCGGCCAGGGGCCGAGGCTGGGATCGGCCAAAACGTCCGCGATCAAGTCCGGGAAGCTGCCCTCGTTAAGGGGCATGGATTCCAGCAGGTGGTTGAGCAGCTCAGCGGCCGTGGTGGCGTCGATGCCGGGACAGCTGGAGACGAAGGTGTGCACCTCGTGCATGCACTGGATGTAGCCGGCGGCGAAGCGCTCGCTGGCTTCGCGATGCAGCCGCCCGCCCTCTGCGCCGAAGGAGACAGAGACGGGAGCGGGATGAGGCGCGGCTCGGGCCGGCCTTCCCCCGCCGCCGCCCCGCTGGCACTCACCGAGGGAGCGGCGCTCCAGCACGGCCTGCACCCGCCGCACCGTCAGCTCTAGCACCTCCGCGTTCTCCAGCTTCGCCTGAAACTGACCCGGGGCGCCGCGGCCGTCAGCACGGTCCCCGCCGCCCGCCATCGGCCCGCCCGGTCCCCGCCCCGCTGCCTCACCTCGCTGTCGGCCAGCAGCAGCCGCAGCTCCTGCAGGCTCTCGTTGATCCGCGCCCGGCGCTTCTTCTCCACGAGCGGCTTCCTCGTCTGCGGGGACGACAGCGCCGTCAGCCCGCCCCCCGCCCACCTTCCCTCCCTCCCGGTCTCCTCACCGCCACCCCCGCCGCTCACCCTCCGGTCGGCCCTGGCCTCCGCGCCGTCCTCGTCCCCTCGGGGTGGGCGGCCCTTGCCGGGCCGGAAGGAGGGCGCCATAGCGCGACCGGGCGGACTCAACCAGCAGCTCTCCCCTCCAGCAGCTCCGCGCCACTCCCCGCCCCGCGTCGCCGTACTTATAGCCTCTTATTTGCATGTCAATGAGCCCATTGGCCGCGACGCGCTGGCAGCCGCCGCAGCGTTGGCCGAACGAGCCAATGACAGACGGGCGCTTTGTCTGCGCTGGGGCGGGGTGCGCGCCGCCAGACTCTGGTTGCCGTCGTCGCCGCACTGCCCGCTGGCCGGTGCCCCGTATTGTTGGCCTGGCTCAGTGCGGACCTGGCTCCGCCGTCTGTGGTAGACGACTCTCCGTCCCCTGGGGCTTGTCACGGCCCCGGCAGCAGTGAGGAGCCTGGCAGGACGCTGGGAAGGGGATGTGTCCTTTGCCCGCAGCTCTGGGGTATGCCAGTCACCCCAAAAGCCCTTGAGACTACTGACTTTCTAGTCTTTGTGGGTTCTAAGCTTTGGAAACGTGTGTCAGGCTGCGAACGTGTTTGAACGTCGGAGCGTGTCCTTGGGACTGTGGGTGCAGTAACGCCTGGGCATGGCAGAGTCCAGTTTGAGCCCCTAACAGGAAGCCAGCGGGATCTGAGTGCGCAGCGAGCAACGGGGCCTGCCTTTGGGTCGTGTTCCCAGCCAGATGGGTGGGGGGACTTTAAAAGTCTGTCTGTGTTTTAACCCCGTGAGCTTTGGGTGCGTGCTAAAGACAGCAGACAGGTTCTGGGCCACGTAGGAGGAGTGTGAGCAGTGGCTGGTTTCGGACCACATAGGGCTGTGCACCGTGCCCAGTTTCAGGCCACCTAGCACGGTTGTGCACTGTGGCTGGTTTCAGGCCATTGTAGCAGGGCTGCATCACACAGCATGGCTCCTCTCCAGCAGCTGACCCACACGAGGCTATGCAGCCCTTTCCCAGCCTGAGGTGGGAGGGCTGCTTGCCCACCCGGTGGCTGTGGGGAGCTGGGTCCTGAATGCTCGGTGCCGTCCCTGGGTGCATCGCAGCCCTCTGCCTGCCTTTGGCTGAAAGAGCTGGGCAGGCCAGCTTTGTGCGAGTAACTTGATGCTGATGACAGTTGGCAGCTGCAGTTCCCCCAGCAGACTGAGGCAAATAAAAGCATTAGGGCTCGTCCCCGAGGAGAGCGACAGGTGTTTGCTCCCGCTCCTTTGTTTCCCTCCTTTTATTCTCCTCACTAATGCATGTCATATTTTTACTGCCCGAGGAAACGGGAGACGCATCCCCCGCTGGAATCAGCATTGCCAGCACAGAGCTGCATGTTTGCCTCTGTATGTGTCCGGCATAGTTTCCCTCCTGCTCTTACATGCTTCTGGTTTATTTCACCATTTAAAAGCCCGGGGAGAACCCTCTGTTTTTGATGGTGCTGAGGCTTTCCTTGCCAAGAGGTCCATTGAGAGCTGGTGCACGCGTCTATGTTTCTTGTTAATGATCGTCACTGGTATGTTGGGGTCCGTACTGGGACCTGTACAGTTTAATATTTTTATCAATGATACAGACAGGTGGATCAAGTGCACCATCAGCAGTGTGCAGATGACACCAAGCTGAGTGGTGCTGTCGATACACCAGAGGGACAGGATGTCATCCAGAGGGACCTGGGCAAGCTGGAGAGGTGCACACAGGTAGGCCACAACAATCCTCACTGTCAATACAGTCTAGGGGATGAGATGATAGGAAGCAGCCATGCAGAAAAGTACTTGGGAGTGGTGATGGATGAGAAGCTGGACATGAGCAGTGTGTGCTTGCAACCCAGAAGGCCAATGGCATCCTGGCCAGCAGACTGAGAGAGGTGATTCTGCTACTTTGCTCTGGTGAGGCCTCACCTGGAGTACTGTGTCCAGCTCTGGAGCACTCAATACAGGAAGAACATAGACCTGTTGGAGCAGGCCCAGAGGAGGGCCATGAAAAAGATCAGGGGTTTGGAGCACCTCTATGAAGACAGGCTGAGGGAGCTGGGCTTATCAAGCCTGGAGAAGAGAAGGCTCCTGGGAGACCTAATAGCAACCTTCCAATACCTGAAGGGGGTCTACAAGGAAGCTGTAGAGGGACTGTTTACAAAGGCCTGTAGTGATAGGATGAGGGCAATGGCTTCAAACTAGAGAAGAGCAGATTTAGGTCGGATGTTAAGAAAAAGCTCTTTACCATGAGGGTGATGGAGCACTGGAACGGATTGCCCAGGGAGGTGATTGAGGCCCCATCCCTGGAGATATTCAAGGTGAGGCTTGACAGGGCTCTAGGCATTCTGATCTAGATGAGGATGTCCCTGCTTACTGCAGAGAACATTGGACTAGATGACCTTCAGAGGTCCCTTCAAACCCAGACCATTCAATAGTTCTATAATGACTCCATCCTTCCCAGTCCAATGGGCATTGGTATGTGCTCTGAGAAACGCCAGTGTAGCTCTTAGCCAGTACAACTCTTACTTAATGCTGCTTTTCATCTTCAATACACCATATAAACATCCCTGCCTTGCAGTACGTCTGATGAAAGAGCGAACTGGGATAGAGATGTTCAGCACTGTCTTCCGGCCACTGCAGACATGTGCATCAGAGATGAAGCCAGCACATGAGATATCTTGGCTGGAGACCTAAGCTCAGACCACTTCTGCTTTATGGACAGGAGATTTTATTTTCCAAAGGGTGTTTCTTCATTCTGTTGTAAAGCAACAAAAATGCTTGGATTTTGACAGAGTTTGCTCTATAGGTGACATGTTTCCTTGCACCAAACAGGAGCAAAGTGGGATGTTACAGGACTGGATGACTAAATCTGTCCTTCCATTTATGCACCCTGTGCTCCATGTAACACAATGTGGAAGCTGCCTCATCCTTTTTATTGGCACCATTAAAACAGACTAAGCATAAATGCTGTCTAGGCCAGGACAAATACATTTTTGTCTTTAAGGAAGTTAAAGACACCTGTGACTGTGTTTTGTGTATAGCTTTTTCATAGTTAGCCTAAATGGGAAGAAGACAATTGTATGGATGGGGTCATTTAGCCTGGAGAAGAGGAGGCTTAGGAGAGGCCTTATTGCTCTCTACAGCTACCTGAAAGGAGATTGTAGCCAGGTGGGGGTTGGTCTCTTCTCCCAGGCAACCAGTGACAGAACAAGAAGACACAGTCTCAAACTGTGCCAGGGTAGATTTAGGCTGGATGTTAGGAAGAAATTCTTCACAGAAAGGACGACTGGCCATTGGAATGGGCTGCCCAAGGAGGTGGTGGAGTCACCATCCCTTGAGATCATAGAATCATAGAATGGTAAGGTTGGAAGGAGACCTCAAGGATCATCTAGTTCCAACCCCCTGCCATAGGCAGGGACACCTCCCACTAGTACAGGTTACTCAAGGCCTCATCCAACCTGGCCTTGAACACCTCCAGGGAGGGAGCAGCCACAACCTCCCTGGGCAACCTGTTCCAGTGCCTCACCACCCTCACTGTAAAGAACTTCCTCCTAACATCTAGTCTACATCTTCCCTCTGCCAGTTTAAACCCATTGCCCTTAGTCCTGTCATTGCAAGATCATTGCAAGATCTTATAAATAGTCCCTCCCCAGCCTTCCTGTAGGCCCCCTTCAGATCCTGGAAGGCTACTACAAGGTCTCCTGGAAGCCTTCTCCAGGCTGCAGAGCCCCAACTCTCTCAGCCTGTCCTCATAGGAGAGCTGCTCCAACCCTCTGATCATCTTTGTAGCCCTCCTCTGGACCTGCTCCAACAGTTCCATGTCCTTCCTGTGCTGGGGGCTCCAGAACTGCACACAGTACTCCAGATGGGGTCTGACGAGAGCAGAGTAAAGGGGTTTAAAAGGAGACTGGATGAGGCACTTAGTGCCATGGTTTAGCTGATTAGAAGGTGTTAGGTGATAGATTGGACTCAATGATCTCAAAGGTCTTTTCCAACATGGTTAATTCTGTGATTCTGTGATGCTGACTACAACTGAATAATGAGGGTCACAGTTTTGAAGGAGCCATCTTTGTTCTGAACCAAAGCTAGGCACACAAGATCAGCAGATACACGTAAACCCACACGCATACACACACACACACACACTTTTAAGGAATGTGCAGGAACACACTGAACATATGCAATCATGTGGCAAAAGATGAACTCCCAGAGTTTGTGAGCTCGTTTTGACTTCAGAGAAAGCATAGCTTTTCCTAGCATATCTAATCTGAGGCATTTCGAGAGTGGTTTTTGGTGTGGTGTTTGGTTTTTTTTTTGTTTTTTTTGTTTGTTTTTGTTTTGTTTTGTTTTCTGGTGCGAATTCTACTGATTTACAGAAGCAGCTTTGCACCACCATGTCTGCAGAAACAGCCCCAAAAAATCTGTCAGGCCTCTTTACTGCAGTTGTTTGCACTGGTTGTTGTTTCAGAGCTGGCTTCATTTAGAGTTGCTGCAGTGTTAATCTAGGAAAATGTCAAGTGAAAGAGCTCCTGAATTCACCTCAGTTGTAACTCAGATGTATCAGGACTTGGGTGATGAAATGCTGATGGCTGCTGAACAGCAAGTGTTTCTCACGAGCCTCAGGTCTACATGGTTTTGAGCAAGGAGGAATTACAGGCACAAAGTAAGGACTTCTGGATCGTGACAAGAGGAAACTCCAGTGGTGGGCTAGTAAATCTTGGCCAAGAATAGGCAGAGAGAGTTTGCCATGGCTATGGCATCCTATTTCTGTTCTGACTTGGTGGCTGCTGATAGCAAGGTACTCTACACATTGCAGGCTCTTGTTCCATGATGTGTCTTTCTGTATTTTCATTGAAAAAGTGCTGGTCAAATGAGCTGACAAATGCTGGAGCTGTTTGTGCTAGGCATTAAAAATGTACGTGCCACAAATACCAGCGCATTGCTAGAGCTGCCGTTCTGGAGGAGGAAGTCACTGCAGGCTATCTGCTCTGGTCCACAGGGATGATGTGACATTTTTGTGCCATTTTAAACAAGTTCCATCACATCAGGTGAAGCGATTCATGTTAACCTCATGCATTTTAATGGAAATGTCAGCTGCAATCTAGTAAAAGAAAATGTTCCTTAGATAGCTTGTCTAATACCTGAGTGCTTGCCCATGCATGGTGGGTCCTGAAGGAGATTGCAGTAAACCCATTGACTCATCCATATCGTTCTTTTCAGGTTAAACCCATCCTGGTGTCTGGGCACTGCTTTCTCCTTAACGGAGGGTGGGAATTTACCCTTTGTTAGAGCAGGGAGATCTGTCCCACACGTGATGTAAATTGCTGTTCAGGCAAGAAGCAGCATAGTCTTAGGAGAAGTAATGGGATCAGTGCCCCTGTTGCATGAATTTTCTTGCAAGTCCATGAGTAATGCAGCATATAACAACAGGTTTTAATTCTTTGTAGATCACATATAGTTGCTAATGCAGCTGTGGTGACAGCAGCGAAGGCAACTGTGGGAGACAATCCTGCAGCCACTTGCCATGTGTTTTGAAGGCCCAGATTAATGGCAAATCCTCTTGAGACGTGGGAGTTTGCAATAATGCCTCACACTTCTGTTTGAGTGATTGGGGGGATTTGAAGGGTCTCCAGCTCAGAAGAACATCCACAGAGACATAATGCAGCTCTGGAAAGTTTTAAGAACTCTGCAGTCAAGTGTGCTGCCATCCACGTTCTTAGGCTTGAGTCTAGGTCACCCAGGCTCTCCGTGGATAATATAATCAGAGCACAGGATAAAGACATGATGAGCATGGACAAGGCCCATTGGAAATGCTTGAGTAGTTTCTTTCATAAATGGTATAACATCTGTTGCCGTTGGAGGCACAAGTTCCTGTCAAAGAGACACGTCATCCTTATAAATATTAATAGGGCATATAAATGGTGGTGGGTGTGAACTGTGGTGGATGTTAGGTTAATGGGTGAATTGCTCCTTAGGCATCACTTTGCTGTCATCATACTTATTTGTACCCTAACAAATATAAACTGTTTAGGTGACAGAACAAGCAAAGAGCCATCTTATCCCTCCTCCTCTCCCTAGGGTCCCTTCACAAATGAAATGTGCACTGTAATTGGTTTCCTGCCTTGTCTCTGATGAAAATTAGTCCCACCCACAGAACCAAGGTGGAGGGGAGGATTCCTGAAGCTGGGAAAGCTGAGGGCTGTGGGTGATAAATGAAGCAAATGAGAGAGTCTATTTGGAGAAGTTCGTAGCATGCCCCATCAGGTTGATCGTAGCAACCATTAGTGCTACTGATTTCTCTTGATGTTAAAAGCAGACATTTAGGAGAAAAACTGGGCTGAACATCACCACTGAGCTGATCTTGGACTCGAATCTGTTACTACAAATTGTATTGGCTTCCTTGAGCACTGTTTCTGTTGCCTCTTTCAAAAACATAAGGCTTTTCCTACCCTTTTTTATTTATCAGCAGGCTTGGCAGCAGTGCTTGCGCTCATCAACTGGGGCACAGAGGAGCAGTTAATGCCGTCCACAATGCTAATGAACAAGCAGCATTCAAAAGATTCTTATGTCCGTTCACAGAAGAGCCCCAAGACTGTGTTTGCTGTCTGTGAAGAGTTGAGTTCTCCTTGGACTGAGAGGATGGGCCCTGCTTTCTGCCATTTCAAAGGTACTTCTGGTGATATTCACATGCAACAAATGGTGGAAGGCTGTGCTGAGCAAGTAGTGAGGACAGCAGAGCTTCTCTCCATGGGTGGGTGATGGATGGGTGTCGTGCACTGGCAGCTCCCCCAGCAAAATGCTGTGTGCCACTTTCATTACCTTGTCATTCTTTCCCCTCAGCCTGTTGGGCTCCAGTAAAGGTGTGTCTAAACTTACATATATCATTGCAGACTGCTTCAGCTCCTACCGTTCAGCTTATGGTCTGTTGTCAGTGACTGTGGCAGGGCCCTCAGTCTTGTGAGGTTAGAGACACCATTGTTTGGTCACATGGTGCTTGTGGAAGTTATTTCAGGGAGGTGAGAATAACTATCTGAAGCACTTACAGGTTTAGGGTTTTTTTGCAGTTGGATTAAAAAAATCTGTCTGTGGTGTTTCAGGAAGCAGTTCATGGTGTTTCCAGGGAAGCCTCTTGTGTTTTATTTCTTTAATACTTTTGGTACTTGAAAGTTATCCTGGTTATGAGGCTGACTTCATCACAGGCTTTGTCCTATCTTTGTAACAGTGATGTGTGTATCACTGGTCCTCCTCTGCAAGATACTTTTATTAGTTCCTAACTGACTTACAGGCATCTTCATTAAAGTACATTTTCTTCAGAGAAAGTACTGGATTCCTTAAACACAATCCTGACTTTTTGAAGTGCATGTATTTTAGAGCATGTTTCTTCCAACACATAGTGCCTGGCCAAGGTAACTCCCAGGCTGTACCTCTAGCAGTGACGCTCCAAGTTTGTTTACAGGACACAGGTTTTATTTTTATTATATCAACACGTACATAACCAGGCTCTGAACTTTGCTCCCATGCATTTGTGAAATGCTGTAGAAAATGCCTGCTTTCATAAGCTCTCACGGGTTTGCTTTCCCATTGCAAACTATCAAGCTGTAAATGAGGAAGAAGCTCCTGTGCAATCAGGGGTGTGTTTGTGAAATCCCTTTGAGCAAGGACTGAGTGTATTTGTTGGCCAGTCTTTATAAACACTGATCTTTTCTAAGTCAAAACGAGGAATGTTTTACAGACAGAGACCAATTCCCTTTACCTGAGTCCCAGCACTCACTTTGGGTGTTTTGTGTAAATACTGGGCTTGGCCCTGTTGAAAGAGATACCTCAAATTGCACAGATGTGTTTCCTGGAGGTATCTGTGGACAACCTGAGACACGATCACAGTAACAGATATTTGTGGATCTTGATTTAATTGTGCCATGCTCCCACTCTAGACTGTTTTTTTTTTTTACCCCAAGGAGGTCACATTTTGTAGCCCAGACTTGTTTTAATGGTACCAAAAGGAATCATTCTGAGAACTTGGTCTATTGTATACTATGGAAGATGGTGTTTTTTAACTACTCTTAAGTTTAGGGTGGATTTTAGCCTTGCTGTTCTGCACAGCTCATTTGCTTGGCATACTGCTTGGCTGATTTATGTTGATGGTTGAGTCCCTTAACCTGCTGCAGAAGTTTCTTATGTCCATTTTGGTGAGGAGCCATCATTTAGAGTGGTGCTGGAAGGCATTGATAGGAGATTGTGTGATGGAAGCTTAGTGAGTACATTTTGAAAGGGGTGACAAGCACTATTGTTCTTTCCTCTCCAGATGTGTTTGCCCTTCTTGCTGGAGAAGCTTAGCACAGTTTAAGATAAGTGTAATGTGAAATATCTCTGGAACTTTTAGCACAGAGAAACATACTCTCTATGAGGTGGTTCTTCACAGGCAATACACAGCTGAACCCAGTCAACTGCAGAGCAAGGAGCTGATGCTGTCTAGAAACCTGCTGCCTCCAGTGCAACTGGGAGAACAACATGAAATTGGCAAGTCAGACACAGTAAACATTGTTAGGGCTACTTGTGGGTGTCAGAAATGGGATGGAAACAAAAGTCTTCAAAGACATTGCAGACTATGGGTATTTACAGCACTGACTTTTGATCCTGTGAGGCTGCTTAGAGCTTCTATGCACTCCTCAGCAGTCATGGGGTGGTGATGGAAGGGACCTTCAGAGGGCTGAAGTGAAGATGCTGTGCCCCCAGGATCTGTAGAAAATGGTTGCTGTTCCCAAGATCACAGCGGTGTCAATAGGCAGAGAGTACCATAGTCAGCTCCCATGGATAGACACAAATCACATATGCAAAAAAGCTCAGGAAAGAGCGATGGAATCCCAGGGTGTCAGGAACATCATGCAAGTTCTTATTTATGCTACTCAGGGTGACTTAAAAGAGAAAAAATTGCTAGTTCATGCAAAACAATATTCTTTTTTTTCTAGCAAATTAAAAATGCTTTATTCAGTTTTGGAGGTTGGTTTATTTTCTTAAGCCCTGGAAAGCAGAAAGGGCAGCACTATCCTCTGCAATGTGCCTTGTTTTATGGAGCATGTTAGGAAGCAATTCACTTACTTGATGAATTCAGGATCCAGTTGAACAGGACTCTGAAATAGCTAGTTTTGGGGTGTGTGTAAGCCATTTTATTGGCTTCTGGGGGTTATTTGATGATCTCTAAACTCCAGTAAAAAATTCTTAGCACAACCATAGCTTCTGTGCCCTTGCAATTATAGACACAACAACCACCAAGCTTACACACATGCACAAACCAGGACTTCTGAACAAAGTGGTAAGACTAGATCAGCTAGAGGCTGGTGCCCATTGCTGTGTCAAATAAAAATCCCGAAGATATGCAGCCTAAAACTGTAATTAGAGGGCAGCTCTGAAAAATGACATACAAACTGAAAATGCAGGCAACTTTGGTGCACTGGCTGAGTTACTCTGTTTCCTTCCCTCCAGCCTCTTTCAGAGGTGTGCTATGTGGTCTGCCAGGGCTGCCCGAGAGCAGGGGTGGCTTGTCCCCAGAGATGCTGAGCTGTCTGAATCTCAGCAAACTCAGTTGACAGCTGTACCATTCTAAAGTCCCTATGGATAAAAATAGGGCAATGAAAGGTAGGAACCCAGGTATTTAAAGAAATGCTCATCCCTAATTGGTGAGTAATAAGGAATTGAAAGCAAGTTATTGGGGAGTAAGAGCTCTGATGTTGTGGCTCTTGACTTTATAAGTGCATTTGTTTCACAAGAGAGATGTGCTGGAGAAGGTGCAGAAGGTGGCCCTTGTTTCAGGTGAGCTATAAAATGCCCCTGGCTAAATAGCACAAATGTTGTTAGGGATGTGGTTTCAGGCCATAGCAGGGAAATGGAGGAAGCTTGACTTTCTGCTCTGCTGGCTGTCTTCTCTGCTGCCTCCCTTACTTTTGCTCTTGGAGGCTTTCTGGCACAGCTTTGCTAGGCTTCAGGATCTGAGAAGAAATCAACTTGCCGGTCTCACGCCTCCATGCTGTGTGCTTGAGATCAAATATTCACCTGCAAGATGCAAGCTCAAGCAGTTGGCCAACACCAAACCCACAGCCGCCTTGTCTTGAGCAGAGCCCACTTCCTGTCTCTGACACCCATAATTAGAGACAAGCCCAAAAGGAGAAGCTAGACTGATTCCTTGAAGAGCTCATCTGGAGGATCAGGAAGGACAGAGCAGATGGCTTCAGTACAAGCTCTGAGGTAGGCTTAAGCTGGGTGGAGTCAACCCTCAGGCTTGACCCTAGATGTCAGTGTAAACAGATCCTCTGAGGACTTTCATTATGGAAAGCATGGGCAAAACTTCAAGTCTCTACCTGTCAGTGCTTGAAACTCAAACAGCCCAGATTGGGCCTCCTGCATCTGCCAGCAAAGAGCCTTGGCCTCACCTTGACAAGAATGGAGACCTTGCTCATCCTCGGGCATGGCAGAGACCTGCAGCATTGTGGTTGGAGTGTGAGACTGCTGGAGAGTGAGGGCAGCAGTGACTGTGGGTGACATACTAGCAAAGCTGTACCAAGGCAGTGTGGGATTGAATATGCCTCTGCTGGACAGAGGATCAACAGATCACAGCATCACAGCTTTTCCTCAAAGACACTGATTCTGCTTCTTATGGAGCAAGAAGGCAGGCCCTTGGGGCCTGGTGTTGGACTCCACAAGGTGAACGCCCTTCTCTTTGAGCAGCATGTGTGCTTGTCCCACTGCCTACCAGCATGTGTGCTTGTCCCACTGCCTACCAACTCTTCCTTCTTGTAGAGAGCAGTAAGCGTAGGAGGGCAGGAGACAACATGGTAGTGGTCAAGAAGGCCAACAGCATCCTGGCCTCTATCAAAAGCAGTGCGTCCAGCATGAGCAGGGAAGTGATTGCACCCCTGTACTCAGTGCTGGTGAGGCCACAGCTTGAGTACCGTGTTCAGTTCTGGGCGCCACAGTATAGAAAAGATATTGAGGTCCTGAAGTATGTCCAGAGAAGAGCAAGGAGGCTGGTGAGGTGTTTGGAGGGCACATTGTATGTGGAGTGGCTGAGGGAGATAGGGTTGTTTAGTCTGCAGAAGAGAAGGCTAAGGGAAGATCTTGCTGCACTCTTCAACTACCTGAATGGAGATTGGAGTGAGGCCAGCGTTGGTCTCTTCTCCAACTACCATGACCACTAAACCATATCCTGATGTGCCACATATACACACTTCTTGAACACCTCCAGAGATGGCAACTCCACTACCTCTCTGTTCCAACATCTCACCATTCTCTCAGTAAAGTTTTTCCTAATGTCCAATCTAAACTTCCCCTGGCACAACTTAAATCCATTTTCTTGCATCCTGTCACTAGTTACCTAAGTTATGGTTGGACTCGATGGTCCTGAAGGTCCTGAAGTTCTTTTACAATCTTGATGATTCTATTATTCTGTGTTTTTGCCTGGTGCTGTGGTTACAGCCTCTATTCTGGTCATGTCACGTGTTGTGGAATCCCAGGCTCCTTCAGTTTCTGGCCTTTCTTATTCCCATCTCTCCTGGATGGCTTTGTACCCTCTGGACCTGGGTCAGATGGGTTCATGAAGGTTCTAGTCCTGCTGTTCGGCTACTTTTCCTCAGGCAATTGATACTCAGTCCTCAGTATTCTCTCTGCTGCCAAAAGCATATAATGTTTTTTTTTTAAACTCTTCTGGTGATAAATGTAATCTAAAGGGCAGCCAGGAGAAGCTGTCACAAATTCCTGTTGGCCGTCATGTGGGTTGTGTTTAGTAGGTACTGCGAGTGCCAGAGTGTGTGATTTCCTTCAGTGTCTCCTCACAGCTCTGCTGACACAGTCATCTTTCCAAAAACCCTTCCTATTTTCTATTTGTTTCTCTTCTAGGAAAAGTTCCTTTGTTATAATGACTATTTTGGTTTTACATGTTCATTTATTTCTTGTGGCTTTTAGTAGAAGAAAAGAGTTGGAAGAGTTGAGCTCCAAGATGCCACTCAAACATCTACCATCTAAACAGTGGTGTCTGAGAGCTAAGGCTCTTGAAAGGGAAGTCTATTAAATCTATGTACTTAGCAAGAGGCTGCCTGGAAATTGTCAGCAGGAGATACTGTATGGGCATATGTGAAACCCTCCAGACCTCTCAGGCTTCAGACAGGTGGTCATACTTTCTGAATCTAGATCCATCTTGTAAGGGTGGGCATGTGCAGTGTTCATGAGCAGCACAGCTTCCATCAGGTCTCTTGGCAAGCCCAGTCCCGCATTAAGCAGGAGACTTGCTTTTGATTTTTCCTTTCAGGCCAGGCAAATGCACCTTGTCAGAAAAGTGACACGAGCTAGGGGCTGTGGAATCAGAGAAGGGACCTGTGGTTTGGGTCCTGACTCAAAGGCCTGCTTTCGTCCTTTCTGTGTTGAGTTTCCCAGGAAAAGCCTTTACAATGTTTGTGTTCAGGCCCACAAGGGGAGAACAGTTGACTGGTTTACTCTAGCCCTGTCTGCCTCTTTGTTGTGTCAATAAAGTTATTTGCACAGAATTCATCTCAAGGAGGAAGTGATCTTGAAAACTTCTGGTCTGAATCAGAGTTTCCTGCTCCTCTTCCAAACTGAGTCACTCCTTGAGGCTTCCCAAGGCTGGAGACACCCCACGATGGTGTGTAAGTCCCTGAGGACAGGAAAGTATCAGCCAGTATTTGTAGCAGAGCACTGTCCCATTGCAGCAGCAGGAGCAGGGCTGACATCCTGGACCTTCATGCTTTGCATTTGAGCAGCTCATCACTAGATGATGGAGCAATGCTCAACAATCATATTTTTCTTTATTACAAATTATTAAAAACTCTCTCTTCACCCTAGACTGATCAGTATTTCACTGCAGCACCTTTTCTGTGCTCCTGCTGGGTAGAAATTTCCTGTGTGAGAGTCCCCAGCCCCCAGGCTGCTGCTGAGCTCCAGAAANACATTGTATGTGGAGTGGCTGAGGGAGATAGGGTTGTTTAGTCTGCAGAAGAGAAGGCTAAGGGAAGATCTTGCTGCACTCTTCAACTACCTGAATGGAGATTGGAGTGAGGCCAGCGTTGGTCTCTTCTCCAACTACCATGACCACTAAACCATATCCTGATGTGCCACATATACACACTTCTTGAACACCTCCAGAGATGGCAACTCCACTACCTCTCTGTTCCAACATCTCACCATTCTCTCAGTAAAGTTTTTCCTAATGTCCAATCTAAACTTCCCCTGGCACAACTTAAATCCATTTTCTTGCATCCTGTCACTAGTTACCTAAGTTATGGTTGGACTCGATGGTCCTGAAGGTCCTGAAGTTCTTTTACAATCTTGATGATTCTATTATTCTGTGTTTTTGCCTGGTGCTGTGGTTACAGCCTCTATTCTGGTCATGTCACGTGTTGTGGAATCCCAGGCTCCTTCAGTTTCTGGCCTTTCTTATTCCCATCTCTCCTGGATGGCTTTGTACCCTCTGGACCTGGGTCAGATGGGTTCATGAAGGTTCTAGTCCTGCTGTTCGGCTACTTTTCCTCAGGCAATTGATACTCAGTCCTCAGTATTCTCTCTGCTGCCAAAAGCATATAATGTTTTTTTTTTAAACTCTTCTGGTGATAAATGTAATCTAAAGGGCAGCCAGGAGAAGCTGTCACAAATTCCTGTTGGCCGTCATGTGGGTTGTGTTTAGTAGGTACTGCGAGTGCCAGAGTGTGTGATTTCCTTCAGTGTCTCCTCACAGCTCTGCTGACACAGTCATCTTTCCAAAAACCCTTCCTATTTTCTATTTGTTTCTCTTCTAGGAAAAGTTCCTTTGTTATAATGACTATTTTGGTTTTACATGTTCATTTATTTCTTGTGGCTTTTAGTAGAAGAAAAGAGTTGGAAGAGTTGAGCTCCAAGATGCCACTCAAACATCTACCATCTAAACAGTGGTGTCTGAGAGCTAAGGCTCTTGAAAGGGAAGTCTAATAAATCTATGTACTTAGCAAGAGGCTGCCTGGAAATTGTCAGCAGGAGATACTGTATGGGCATATGTGAAACCCTCCAGACCTCTCAGGCTTCAGACAGGTGGTCATACTTTCTGAATCTAGATCCATCTTGTAAGGGTGGGCATGTGCAGTGTTCATGAGCAGCACAGCTTCCATCAGGTCTCTTGGCAAGCCCAGTCCCGCATTAAGCAGGAGACTTGCTTTTGATTTTTCCTTTCAGGCCAGGCAAATGCACCTTGTCAGAAAAGTGACACGAGCTAGGGGCTGTGGAATCAGAGAAGGGACCTGTGGTTTGGGTCCTGACTCAAAGGCCTGCTTTCGTCCTTTCTGTGTTGAGTTTCCCAGGAAAAGCCTTTACAATGTTTGTGTTCAGGCCCACAAGGGGAGAACAGTTGACTGGTTTACTCTAGCCCTGTCTGCCTCTTTGTTGTGTCAATAAAGTTATTTGCACAGAATTCATCTCAAGGAGGAAGTGATCTTGAAAACTTCTGGTCTGAATCAGAGTTTCCTGCTCCTCTTCCAAACTGAGTCACTCCTTGAGGCTTCCCAAGGCTGGAGACACCCCACGATGGTGTGTAAGTCCCTGAGGACAGGAAAGTATCAGCCAGTATTTGTAGCAGAGCACTGTCCCATTGCAGCAGCAGGAGCAGGGCTGACATCCTGGACCTTCATGCTTTGCATTTGAGCAGCTCATCACTAGATGATGGAGCAATGCTCAACAATCATATTTTTCTTTATTACAAATTATTAAAAACTCTCTCTTCACCCTAGACTGATCAGTATTTCACTGCAGCACCTTTTCTGTGCTCCTGCTGGGTAGAAATTTCCTGTGTGAGAGTCCCCAGCCCCCAGGCTGCTGCTGAGCTCCAGAAATGGTGAGTGCCAGGCGATGGACAAGACTCTGGATTTGTGCCAATGGCAGCTGGAGTAACATCGAATTCTGGGCTCCGAAGGTGAGGAGAGTTTTGAGAGCATGGAGGAGGTCCAGTAGGCAACTACCAACGTGATACTGGACCTGGGGAAGGTGGGCTTGTTTAGTCTGGTCAGGAGGTGGCTGAGGGTGATCTGGCAGCTGTTATGAATATTCAA
>WBNM01024691.1:1985-15587 GCA_013399055.1 Ramphastos sulfuratus
TTGAGGTGGAACTCCTCACATTGAGGTGGAACTCCTCATGTTGAGGTGGAACTCGAGGTGGAACTCTCACATTGAGGTGGAACTCCTCACGTTGAGGTGGAACTCTCATGTTGAGGTGCAACTCTCATGTTGAGGTGCAACTCTCATGTTGAGGTGGAACTCCTCATGTTGAGGAGGAACTCTCATGTTGAGGTGGAGCTCCTCACGTTGAGGTAGATCTCCACTAGCTAATGGTGAGAAGCTCCTGTACAGACATCTGCTGCAGCTCCATTGCCCTCAAGTATCTCTCATAGCCTCCTAATGTCCCTCTAGAAGAGAGTTATCCTCCTGAGATGATGCCACATTTTCCAGGCCACTGAACATGTCTTAAGTGCCCTCAGGGTGTTCCAAAGGAAACAAATGCTTGGGTAATTGAATTGTGCCCAGGATCTGTACTGACCCTGCTGGGAGGACAGGCAGGCAGCACATATGGACCCATGTACATTAAATCACCTTAATCCACAGATCAATCTTGTCAAGCAAATGAATCCCATGTACTAAGCTGATTCTCTTCACCTCTCTGTGTAGAGGGACATTTTTCTTGGTCCCCTTCAAATCCCTGCCCCCTTGGTAAGAGCTTTCTAGCTGGATTCCATCCTCCCCATCCCCAAAAACTCCAGAGAGGAAGGAAGTGCCTCCAGGCATCACTCTGCAGTCCTTTCTACAGCCTTGCAGCTTTTTTGTGGGCTCAGCTCTTCCCCCTCCCCTTGCAACCCAAGGGCCATGGCAGCTTCTCTGTATTTCCAATTATAAATTTTGCAGCATCTGGTCCCTTGGGACTTGCCCTCCATGAGCATCATGCTTGAAATCTCTGAGCTGAAGAGAGAGAAACCTTAGGAAAGAAAAAAAAAAATCTGTTTCTGGAGGTGTAATTTTGCACAGTGAGGGGAGCATGGGGGCTGCATCTGTTGAGCTTAGATCAAGGCTAAATAGCTGATGGCTGCACAAGCAGCTTCTGAGGAGTGGGGCATATGTTTCCCTCAAATGCCATGGCAAGACAATTATTGAGTCAGAGGGTTAATGGGGCAGAGGATGAGTGATGTTTTTTTCTCCTTAGGGGGGTGGGGAATCCTGATTTTTTTTGGTTGCAAATTCTTGACTGGCCTCCAAGTCAAAGCACTCCCAAGTCAGTGGGTTTATGGGTTTGAAATGGAAGAGGGGAGATTGAAAGTGGATGTTAGGAGGAAGTTGTTTGCAGTGAGGGTGGTGAGACACTGGCACAGGATGCCCAGGGAGGTTGTGGAGCACAGAATCACCCAACGTGATCTTTGATCACGTTGGGTGATTCTGTGATCCATAACCTCCCTGGAGGTCTTCTGTGCTCCACAATCTCCCTGCAGGTGTTCAAGGCCAGGCTGGATGAGGCCTTGAGTGACCTGTACTAGTGGGAGGTGTCCCTGCCTATGGCAGGAGGTTGGAACTGGATGATCCTTGAGGTCCCTTCCAACCTTCCCATTCTATGATTCTATGATTCTATGTTCCCCTCTTTGTGGGTTTGCCTTTGTTGGCATAAAGTGGAAACACTCCAGGAAGGGAAAAAAAAAAACCAAAACAAACAACCATGGAACTAAAGTTTCAAAATGCCTCTTTCTGCAGGAATCCAGTTTTGATGCATTCAATCCTTGCCCTTTTGTTCCAGGCTGGTTTGCAGCCCTGAAAATTTTTCTGGCCAAGCAATGATTAACAGCTCCCAATGAATGTAAAAGAAAAAAACAACTCCTCAGAGTTTGCAATTTTTCCTTTTAGCTAACTCCTTTTCCTTTCCCTTTCCCTTGCCAGTGGCCTGCCTTTGAAGCTGGGCAAAACTTGCATCCATAGACTCATAGAATGGGAAGGTTGGAAGGGACCTCAAGGATCAGCCAGTTCCAGCCCCCTGCCATAGGNTGGGCCTGACTGGAAAAGCCAAGAGAAACAGAAGAAACTTAAATGAAATCCCCCAAAGCTTTGAGTCTGCTGCCTTAAGACCACAGCCCAGCTCTAACAGCCAGATGTGGGCTCAGCCACAGGGGTGAGCATCCTGCTCTCTGCATCTGCAGGAGGGAGGAGAAATCTCCCTGGATCACTTCTAGACCCATTTGGGAGCAGGGAATGCATGAACTGCCAGCCCAGCATTGTTCATAGCCTTTCAACCTGCCTCCTCCAGACCTGGTGGTCTCCAGCACACCCAACCATGGTGAAGCAGAGAAGCCAAGGGAAAAGCTCAAGAGCTGAGGGAGCTCAGACAACTCAGTCTTGAGCTGCTCTCCTTCTTTTTCCATGAGCTCTTCATCTCCCCCTGGCCTCTCTGCTTTATTACTGCTGAGTGAAGTATTCCCTCTGCTGACTGGATCAAGCAATTCTTTATTGATAAGCCAGAGAATCATTTCCTAGTTTGTTTTGGGTTGTTTTTTTTTTTTCACCCCTTGAGGATAAAGAACCATTTGCTAAGTCTGCAGAAAAATCACCAAAGAAATCTAAGGCTTGAAGGAGCTAAATACAGTTTGGGGCAAGTTTGTTTTCTGCACTGAAAGGTCCTCTGGGTTTGCACCCAGCAGCTGTCCAATGAGATATGCTTAGAAAGCTGAAGGGCTTCATCTTGCTCTAGACTGTTTGATGAGCACAGCAAGCCTGGATGCTCAATGTTCAGCTAACCAAGTGGCACATGTGGGCTGCTTCCTCTGGCTGGCTAAAATCATAAGAGTCATGGAATGGTTTGGTTTGGAAGGCACCATAAAGATCAGCCAGTTCCAACCTCCCTTCCATAAGCAGGGACACCTCTCACTGGATCAGGTTGCTCAAGGACTCATCCAACCTGGTCCTGGACACCTGCAGGGAGGTTGTGGAGCACAGAAGACCTCCAGGGAGGTTGTGGAGCACAGAATCACCCAACGTGATCAAAGATCACGTTGGGTGATTCTGTGCTCCACAACCTCCCTGGGCAACCTGTGCCAGTGTCTCATTACCCTCACTGCAAAGAATTTCTTCCTAATGTCCAGTCTAAATCTACCCTCTGACAGCTCAAATCCATTCCTAATGTCTGAGCTAAACCTTTTCTGGTGCAACTTGAGGCCATTCCTCTCACTTATTCCTTGAGGGACCAAGCCTCACCTCACTCCAACTCTCTACAGCTCTCTCTCAACTCTCAGGGAGTTGTAGAGAGAAAAAAGATCTCTCCTCATCCTCCTTTTCTCCAGACTAAACAATCCCAGTTCCTTCAGCTGCTACCCACAAGAACCCCATCTCCAGGCCCTTCACCAGCATCATTGCCATTCACTGCTGCAGCACCTCAAATTATTTCTTGAAGTGAGGGGCAAAAAGCAGAGAGGATGCCTATGGCAGGGGGTTGGAGCTGGATGATCCTTGAGGTCCCTTCCAACCTTACCATTCTATGATTCTATGAAGCAGACAGGAGGCAGTTCAGACTAGAAAGCAAGAAAGCCCTGACAGCAATGATATTTGAGAGCAGCTTTCCTGCAGCAGAGGGGATGAGGTAATTTAATAGCAGAGCCTCATGATGTGATTCTCTCCATCACATGCTTGTGCCTTTCTTATGGGAGTGAGCATGGACCTTGTAAAATGGGGTCATGGTCTCCTGTGCTGGGTGAGCAAGAGCCAGGAGAGCAGCTTTGTGCCTGGATGGCATTGTTCAGCTTACTGGCAGAAGCAGCCTTGCCTGTTCAAGATTAATCTGAGCTCAAATTAGATTATTTGATCTATAAAATGGGGTTGATAATGTCATGTTTTGTTCCCTGGGTGGAAAAGACCAAGCCTTCTTCTGGGAGCAACTCTATTCTTGGCTCCACTAGCAAGGCCACAATGTGATTTCACATGGCAGTTGTGCTTTCTGGTGACTCACACAGACAGAACAAGTTGGGATAAATCTTTGGAGCATTCTGCAGAACATCTGCACTTTCAGACCCTTAGAAGGTCTGAAACAGGAGTTTAGGCTGAGTTCTTACACATGCCAAGCACTCAGCTTCAAATTCACATCCAGGATCGTGGATTCAATGAATGGTTCAGATTGGAAGGGACCTCAAAGCTCAGCCAGTTCCAACCCCCTGCCATAGGCAGGGACACCTCCCACTAGTACAGGTCACTTAAGGCCTCATCCAACCTGGTCCTGATTTATGATGGAAAACAGCAAAATTAGGGCTGGGAGGAAATCAGAGCTCGTGAGGGCTTCACTTTGGCACAGCCATGTGAGGAGTGTGCTGTAGTTGCATGGAAAGGCACAGTGACAGGGCAGAGTGAAGGTCCTGCTGTGATGCTTCTGATATCCTTTTGATCCATGTGATCTGTGCTGGGTATCCACCTGCCATAGCATCACAGAATGGGTTAGGTTGGAAGGGACCTCACAGCTCAGCCAGTTCCAACTCCCTGCCATAGGCAGGGACACATCCTGCTAGAACAGGTTACTCAAGGCCACATACAACCTGGTCCTGAACACTTCCAGGGAGGTTGTGATCTTTGATCACATTGGGTGATTTTGTGCTCCACAACCTCCCTGGGCAACCTGTGCCAGTGTCTCACCACCCTCACTGCAAACAACTTCCTCCTAACATCCACTTTCAATCTCCCCTCTGCCACCTCAAACCCATTGCCCCTTGTCCTGGCATTCCAAGCCCTTGTCAATAGTCCCTCCCCAGCCTTCCTGTAGCCCCCTTCAAATACTGGAAGGCTACTCTAAGGTCTCCTCAAAGCCTTCTCTTCTCCAGGCTGCAGAGCCCCAACTCTTGTAGCCATACCCCCAAGGCAACAGGGAGGAGATGCTCTGCTGCTCCACACACAGGTCAAAATAACTTTACAGAATCAAAGAGTACATCAGGTTGGAAGGGACCCTCAAAAATCTTCTTGTCCAACCCCCCTGCAGGCAGCAGGACACCTCCAACTGCAGCAGGGCCACATCAAGTCTGATCTTGGATGTCTCCAGGGACAAGGCAACCACCACAGGCAACCTCTTCCAGAGTTCCACCACCCTCACTGTGCAGAACTTCCTCCTGATGTCCAACTCAAATCTCCCTTGCCACAGTTTCAAACCACTGCCTCTCATCCTATCACCACAGCCCCTTCTAAAGAGTCCCTCCCCAGCCTTCCTGTAGCCCCCTTCAGAAACCAAAACGCAGCTCTCAGGCATTGGAAAGGAGACCTTAAAGGCATTAAAATCAGATTTCCATTTTAGAACAATTAATGTTACACAGTCTAAAAAAATCCCTTAATTAGGAGGTACCTTCCTTAGCATCTGACTGACCAAGGCCTGAAGGTTTAAGGTTAACTCTGCCTTGAATTGCTTTCATCCCCTGGTGCTGTTTGGAGGACAATGGCTAAGGTTATGCTCTCACTGATGTATGCAACTGTGCTGGGATTTGCATAGAGAAGTCAAACTTGATTTAACTTTTTGGGTTGGTTTTTTTTTTTTTTTTTTTTTTTTTTTTNTTTTTTTTTTTTTTTGTTTTGTTTGATTTGTGGTTTGGGGTTTTTTTTGTTTTGTTTTGGTTTGGTTTTTGTAATATTTTCTAGCAGAATGGAATCTTACCCACAACAGTCTCAGGGAGAAAGAGAAAAAGAGAATTGCTCCCTCCCTGCAGCCTGGAGAAGAGAAGGCTGCCAGGAGATCTTGGAGTGGCCTTGCAGGATCTGAAGGGAGCTGCTAGAAGACTGGGGAGGGACTATTGACAAGGGCTTGGAATGCCAGGAGGAGGAGAAATGAGTTTCAACTGGCAGAGGGGAGATTGAAAGTGGATGTTAGGAGGAAGTTGTTTGCAGTGAGGGTGGTGAGACACTGGCACAGGTTGCCCAGGGAGGTTGTGGAGCACAGAAGCACCCAATGTGATCTTTGATCACGTTGGGTGATTCTGTGCTCCACAACCTCCCTGCAGGTCTTCTGTGCTCCACAACCTCCCTGGAGGTGTTCAGGACCAGGTTGTATGAGGCCTTGAGTGACGTGTTCTAGCAGGATGTGTCCCTGCCTATGGCAGGGAGTTGGAACTGGCTGAGCTGTGAGGTCCCTTCCAACCTAACCCATTCTGTGATGCTATGGCAGGTCGATGCCCAGCACAGGTCACTTCACATGGATCGAAAGGATATCAGAAGCAGCACAGCAGGACCTTCACTCTGCCCTGTCACTGTGCCTTTCCATGCAACTACAGCACACTCCTCACATGGCTGTGCCAAAGTGAAGCCCTCACGAGCTCTGATTTCCTCCCAGCCCTAATTTTGCTGTTTTCCATCACAAACCTGAGCAGAGGCAACCCCAAGCAGCGCTTCAGAGCTTCCTTGGGAGGCAAATGCCCTCTTTGAGGACTGCTGTGTGGAAATGCCAAGGAGTTTGCTCCACTCCTAAACCCCCAAACAAAAGCCATTAGACAATCAAGCTCCCACCCCCAGTGCTGCAGTGCCACCAAGGCCTGGCATGGAGAGTGCCTCAATTAAAACCTAATTGTATCAGAGGCGTCTTGGAGCTGTATGACAATGGCTGTACACAGCACTAATGCTGTAATGACAGAGTAATCAAGTCTCAGTTGCATCCTATTCAAGTCCCAGCTGCTCTGAGTGAGGTATGACTTTCATCAGGACTAATTATTTCATATTAATCTCAATCCTGTAGCCCATGCAGCTTTATAAGGCAACAGATAATGAGGGTTGGCTCATTGATGCCACAAACAAATGAGTTGAGCCTCCTCTGTAGCTCAGCCCTAGGACAGAGACAGAGGCACTGATTGAGACAGGGCTCCTGTGGAGGGATATGAACAATTTAATTGTGATGGGGTTTTATAATTGGATTTTATTTTAATGGTTCGTGCTGCTCCCAAAAGGCTCTTGGTGTGGGAAGTGCTTTATAAATAACATTTATTAATTGTTGTAACCTCTTGGTTTTTTTTTTTTTTCCCCTTTCAGGCTGGCAGGGGCTTTCTGAAAGCAGATCTCCACCCCTGTCCTGCCATCCAGAAGGGCTTAAAATCACAGAATTCAAGAGTGGTGGGGGTTGGAAGGGACCTCTGGAAGGCATCCAGTCCAATCCCCCCTGCTAAAGCAGGGCATCCACAGCAGCTTGCCCAGCAGCACAATGCCCAGGGAGGGTTGGAAGCTCTCCACAGAAGGAGACTCCACAACCTCTCTGGGCAGCCTGCTCCAGGCCTCCAGCACCCTCACACCAATGAAGCTTCTGCTCCTGTTCAGATGGAACCTCCTAGGTTCCAGTTTGTGCCCATTGCTCCTTGTTTTGTCCCTGGGCACCACTGGCAAGAGTCCAGCCCCATTCTCTTGCCCTCCACCCTTTAACCCTTGCTGAGCATTGCTCAGATGACCTCTGGGGCTGCAGTTCTCCAGGCTCAGCAGCCCCAGGGCTCTCAGCCTTTGCTCCTCACAGATGTCCCTTCAGCATCTTCATAGTCCCTGCTGGACTGCCTCCAGTAGTTCCCTGTCTCTCTTGAGCTGGGGAGCTCAGAACTGGACACAATACTCCAGATGTGGCCTCAGCAGGACAAGGTAGAGGAGGAAAGTAACAGCATCTTCTAGAGCCCTGCTCACTCCCATGAAGAGGGAAAGGCATCACTTCTCTCTCTGGATTTTCAGAGGGGACCTTTCCCATTCAGGACCCTAATTGGACTCAGGTTGGATGAGGCCTTGAGTGACCTGTACTAGTGGGAGGTGTCCCTGCCTATGGCAGGGGGTTGGAACTGGATGATCCTTGAGGTCCTTTCCAACCTTACCATTCTATGATTCTATGATTTCTGCCACCCAAGCTAAGGAATTAACCCAGGGAGCTTCCAGCACCAGCTATCTCTGAAGTAAAAGAGGCACTTGAAGGATCCTGTGGCAGTTTGGGGTTCCCTACATGGATGATTAGTTATGAACCTTTAGGCTTAAAGCTTTAATCCAGTTTCCTTTAAAGCTGATGGGAGCTTTAGCCCTGGATGTGTTAGAGAGCCTATTGCTTATGGCAACTCTAAGACAGGTTGCAGACTCTTCTAAATCTCTTCTTTCCATGGACTCCTAACATTTTCTGAACCTTTCATCTTTTGGGCTGAATTTTTCATGCTTGCTTTCTGCCAGGAGATGGTTTCTAATGGCTGATTTGAACACAATCCCCCTGGCCATAGGAGTTCAGGCACACTTAGACACACAAAGGCTCTGCTACACTGAATAAAGAAAAGAAGCATTGTGGTGGAAGTGGATCAGTTTAAATGCAATCTTTTACAGACCTGAGCTGTCTGATTGCAGCACAGGCATGCACCAGGGCTGCATGGAGCATGGACACATCCACACACCCTGTGCAGGCACAGCCCAGACAGCAACTGTGTGCTGGGCTGCAGCAAGAGCAGTGTGGGCAGCAGGGCAAGGGAGGGGATTCTGCCCCTTTGCTCTGCTCTCCTCAGACCCCAGCTGCAGTCCTGGGTGCAGTTGTGGAGCCCCCAGCACAGGAAGGACATGGAAGTGTTGGANGCAGGAGGAGGAGGAATGGGTTTGAAGTGTCAGAGGGGAGATTGAAAGTGGATGTTAGGATGAAGTTGTTTGCAGCAAGGGTGATGAGACACTGGCACAGGTTGCCCAGGGCCTGATCTCCAGTCTAAATTTACCCTCCTGAAGCTTCAATCCATTCCCTCTCATCCTATTGTTTCCAGCCCTTTGTCAAAAGTCCTTTCCTGGCTTTCTTGTAAGCCCCTTCAGGTACTGGAAGGCTGCTCTAAGGTTTCCAGTCCACCCCCACTACCAGAGCAGGATCTCCTATACCAGATCACACAGGAACACATCCAGGTGGGTCTTGAATATCTCCAGGGATTCTGTGCTGCACAACCTCCCTGGGCTGCCTGTGCCAGTGTCTCACCACCCTCAACCTGTCCCAGTGTCTCACTGCCCTCACTGCAAAGAACTTCTTCCTAACATCCTGTCTCAGTCTGCCCTCTTCCAGCTCAATGCATTCTGTCACTACAGGTGGAAAAATCCCTCCCCAGCCCTCCTGCAGCCCTTTCAGGTACTGGGCAGGGATATTTTTTGTTTCCAGGAGTTGTCAGCACTGTAAGGCAGAGCAATTACTTTGCATTTCAGGTTGCCTCTTTCCCTACATTAGCAGACAGAGGCGGTAATTGGTGTAGCATCCTCGGGAGCTGGAGGCTGACAAACAAAGCCTCGTTGACTTCAAATTGTGGCTTTATCTCAGGTTGTTTTGCCTGAACTTTGCAACTCTGCTGCAATGTGTGCTGGGAAAGCAGCTGACACCTTTCTCTGCACTCCTGCCTAGTCTGTCACTGCAACTTAATTATCTTGTTCAATGTAGCCCTGGCTTTTATCTCCTGATACTGATGTGCTGCACCAAAACATGGAACTTGGTGTGCCATGGGACTGCATGTCCTGGGTTTGCTGGGGCAGAATCCCAGCCCAGCCATGGGCTACATGGTATGAGCAGTTTGGAGTTCACCAGAACTTGATTTGGCTACAGATGTGTCCCAGACCATCACACCCAGTATCAAGAGGGAAGCTTGCTGAGGAGAGAGTGTTCTCCTCTCTTCTCCTTCTCCTTCTCCTTCTCCTTCTCCTTCTCCTTCTCCTTNTCTCTTGTTCCCTTCATTCTCTTCTCCTTTGACCTGCTCTCCTTGTCACTGCTTGCTGAACCCTTGCATACTCTACACTGCCACTGGTATTAGTTTCATTGTTCCATTAAATCCATTTGCACTTCAGCCCCAGGATCTTCTCTCCTTTTCCTGACCTCCTCCTCTGCTGGGGAGGGGTCACCAGGTGTGATGATTTGCACACCAGGTGATAGAGCAGCTGGCTAAACATAGAGACTGCAAGCTGAAGTGCTTGGGGATGGCATTTTCCCCAGCAAATCCTGATGCTGCAGCTTTGGGTTGCCCTTAGAGTGGGAGTTAGCTTGGAAATGTTGGAATTTTCTGGAAGAAATCCCACTTCATTACAACCAGCCTCTCTAATCAGTGAAGAGATCAGAGATCAGCACTTCTGCTCCCAACCCTGCTGTTGATTTGCTGCATGAGGAACAATTCATCATCTGGACATGTTACCTTCCCATCTGTGAGCAGGTAACAAGCTGATGCCACCATGGAACTTCCCCAGGCACAGTTAATTGACAATAAAAAGCTCTTTGTGACTGAGAATGCCAAATGTTGGAGTTGTTTGCAGTGAGGGTGGTGAGACACTGGCACAGGTTGCCCAGGGAGGTTGTGGAGCACAGAATCACCCAACGTGATCAAAGATCACGTTGGGTGATTCTGTGCTCCACAACCTCCCTGGAGGTCTTCTGTGCTCCACAACCTCCCTGCAGGTGTTCAGGACCAGGCTGAATGAATCCTTGAGCAACCTGTACTAGTGGGAGGTGTCCCTGCCTATGGCAGGAGGTTGGAACTAGATGATCCTTGAGGTCCCTTCCAACCTTCCCATTCTATGATGCTCTCATTCAGCCTATATCAACAGCAGCAGCCACGAGGTGCGTGTACGACAAATCCTATTCCAGGCCAGAATTCCTCTCACTCTATTAATGTCACAAGTTATTAAAAGGACATTTCAGAAATAGGTCCCTGCAAGTGGAACAAGGAAGAAGTAACCATGGCTATTTGATATAGTCATAGCAACAAAGGAGCATCACCTTGGCAACACACCAGGCTTATTTACCGAGGTGCGTGTCAAAGCATATTAAAGTCATTTATATCTGAACGAGTTCTGATGCCATCTTCTAATCCCTCCCCCACCCTCCTTCAGCAGCCCCACAACAGCTATGGCAAAGTAATCAAAGGAAGGGTTTGTGGCACATAAATAAAGGCATTTTCATTTCTGTCAGATTCCTGACCTCTTCCCAACTAATAACTTGTGTGTGAGTGAAATAAGCAAAGAGTCGGCTGCAAGCAGCCAGGATGGGAAGGCTTTGGGTGAAGGCTTTGGGTGCAGGTTCACTGTAGAAATTGAAATGCACCAGCATAAGCTTAGGAAGCAGAAAGGGAGAAGCCTGGAGATGGTCCTGCCAGCTGGGACACACAGAAAAGACCTGCTGCTGGCAGACAGCACACCCAGAGCCAGGAGGTGGGCATCGCCTTGCTGAGCAGAGGTGCATGCAGCACCACCAGCTTGGTCTGAGCTGTTGGGAGGCAGTGAAGGGGAAATGGATTTGGGGGTCCTGGTGAGTGGGAGGGTGAGCATGAGCCAGTAATGTGCTCTGGTGGGCAGGAGGGGCAATGCCATTCTGGAGTGGATTAGAGGGGATGTGGGTAGGAGGTCAAAAGAGGTTCTCCTGCCCCTCTGCTCTGCCCTGCTGAGGCCACATCTGGAGTGCTGTGTCCAGTTTTGGGCCCCCCAGTTCAAGAGGGACATAGAACTGCTGGAGAGAGTCCAGNCATCATTAAGCACGAGGCAGCAGTTCTATTTGAGCCTACCAAGAGAGACCAATTGTTGGAGGCCAGCCTGTCTGTATCTGTAACTGTGCCTCCCTCACAAGGAAACACAAAGCCTGGAGCCCAGGGGATCATGATGCTTCAACATGTAGACAGAAGCAATCCAGGATGCCTGCAGCACAGGACCCAGAGGAGTAAAACTCAGCTTGGCACAAGCATGTTGCTATGCAGGGAAGAGGGAGTGGAGGAGCAAGTGCAAGCCCCAACAGCATCCAAAGCACACAGAGCATCTGAATGCCACATGGGATCCATTGCAGAGGCCTCTCCACTAAACCTTGATAGGACTTTGACACTGGCACCTTTGTATCCCCCCCCAGGCTGCAGCTTGCAGGGTCCATTGTCATTCATCTGCCTCCTCAGCAGAGCAAAATGCATCTTAATAGCATCTTGTGTGGCAAAGATGCTTTAACAATTTAATGCAATTTCTTTGGGAGCATGAGGGGCAGCAGAAGCCTCTTAAGCAGTCACTCAATTAGCTTCATCCCTCTTCAGCTGCTGAAGTTTGCTGACAAGAGGTCACCTTGAAGAACTTGTCTTTTTCTGACCTCTCTCTTCCCCTTCACGTCAGAGATTCAAGCAAACTGCAAAAAAAGAGGGAAGGGAAAAAGCTTTCTTTAATTCTCTCACCTGCCACAGGCTGCACTTGTGTAGCAGCATGGCCTTGGGAGGCAGGCACAGGTCCCTGTGGGGCTCTTGGCTCAGGATGAGCTCCACATGATAGAGAAAGAAGCCACAAGCCACTTGTCCAGCCTGCCTGTGTGGGATTGTCCTCCCACCTGGCCCCTGAAATCTCATCTCCAAAGATGAAATCTCATCTCCACACACTCCAATGCCTCCTGAATGAGGATTGCTGTGACCAGACTTCAGACCTCTCTTAGATGAAGGATTGCCCTCTGGACACCTCCAATCCTCTCAGCTGGCTCTAATGGAGGGTTAGGTGACAGGGTAGACTCTGAGCTCTCCTCACCAGGTAATTCATCCTTCTGGCTGGCTGCTTGCTCCCCTAATCTCTGTCCCCTTTGTTTAGCCTGATGCTCAGAGAAAGGAGAGACTCTGCTAAGCCTCTGCACACACTCTAGGAACAGGAGAGGAGGAGACTGAGAGGTGACCTCAACAATGGTTCTAAAGATGTGCAGGTGAGTGGCAGGAGGCTGCAGCCAGGCTCTGCTGGGTGATGCCCAATGCCAGCACAAGGGGCAGTGGTGGAAGCTGAGGCAGAGGAAGCTCCATGGAAACATAAGGAGGAATTTTTCCCCTGTGAGGGTGACAGAGCCCTGGAACAGGCAGCCCAGGGGGGTTGTGGAGCCTCCCTCCCTGGAAATATTCAGGATCCACCTGGATGTGTTCCTGTGTGATCTGGTATAGGAGATCCTGCTCTGGCAGAGGGGGTGGACTGGAAACCTTAAAGCAGCCTTCCAGTACCTGAAGGGGCTTACAAGAAAGCCAGGAAAGGACTTTTGACAAAGGGCTGGAAGCAATAGGATGAGAGGAAATGGACTGAAGTTTCATGGGGGTAAATATAGACTGGAGATCAGGAAGAAGTTGTTTGCAGTGAGGGTGGTGAGACACTGGCACAGGTTGCCCAGGGAGGTTGTGGAGCACAGAATCACCCAACGTGGTCAAAGATCACGTTGGGTGATTCTGTGCTCCACAACCTCCCTGCAGGTGTTCAAGGCCAGGCTGGATGAGGCCTTGAGTGACCTGTTCTAGTGGGAGGTGTCCCTGCCTATGGCAGAGGAGTTGGAACTGGCTGATCCTTGAGTTCCCTTCCAACCCTGACAATCCTATTGCTGTTATGATTCCTACAGATGAGCTTTCAAAGTCCCTTCCAGCCTCTGACATTCTGTGATCTTTTTGACTATCTCCACCATCACATTTTTTCCAAGGCTTTTAAATGGATTGGAATCACTTTAGCTGGCAAAACTCAGCAAGAGCTCCTGCAGGTGTGTGTGGGAGGTTGTGCTTACAGCTCAAATAAGCTCAAGACTGGTGGCAATGTCACCAGGTTGGCAGAGAGGAACCAGCACCAGCCCTGCTGGAAGCTGTTACTGAGTGAGAGGACAGAATGATGATTATACCTCTGTCTGTGCACAGAGAGAGGTCAGCAGGGGCAGTGAGGGAATGAAAACACTGAGGATTTCTCCTTGCTGCCTGTGGAACAAATCCAGCTCTAGCAGAGGCAGACACA
>WBNM01024701.1:0-32825 GCA_013399055.1 Ramphastos sulfuratus
TGGACGAGGCCTTGAGTGACCCCAGGCACTCTGGAATTTCTAGGGGTTCGAGACAGAATTTGTATCTCTACATCCAGCTGTCTGCCAGAGGTCCACACATATGATAGGGATGTGATATCTGACTCAGTACACCACTTCTCTTTGGTAAATCACAGAATTCCATAGAATCCTAGGACTTGGTCTCTTCTCCCAGGCAATCAGTGACAGAACAAGAGGACACAGCCTCAAGCTGCACCAGGGCAGCTTTAGGATGGATGTTAGGAAGAAGTTCTTTACAGAAAAAGTGATTTGCATTGGAATGGGCTGCCTGGGGAGGTGGTGAAGTCACCATCCTTGGAGGTGTTTAAAAGGAGACTGGATGAGGCACTCAGTGCCATGGTTTAGTTAATTGGAAAGTGTTAGGTGATAGGTTGGACTCGATGATCTCAAAGGTCTTTTCCAACCTGGTTAATTCTGTGATTCCGTGATTCCGTGAAGGAACTTCTGAAGATCATTTAGTTCAGCCCATGCCTGCTGAAGTGCTTTTGCCCACATCAAGTTGCACAGGGCAGAATGTATTTTCTATGCTGCAGATACCTGAAATGTGATAAAATTGCAACCCTGTAAATACTACTCCATAAATGTTTTATTTATTTTGAAGATAAAAATGAAGACACCTACCTGTTATACTTTATGTTTGCCTTCAGAACTGTAATCTATCACCCATGTCTGGGAGAGTTTTGAAAATCTCTGGAAAAGAAGGTTCCACAGGCTCTCTAGGCAGCCTGTTCCAGTGCTGCATTACCCTCACAGTAAAGAAGTTCTTTATGTTTTGATGGAATGTCCTATTCTTTCCTTATATCATTGGTGCCTGGTGGCACAACTAAACCAGCTTTTCTCAGCTTTAGTGGATCATTTTATATTGGGAATTAAAACTCTCTGTCCCACATTCTTTCATAACAGGGCCACTCTCCTTTTTCACTGACAAAAGCTGCTGCAAGAACCATTTCCTCTGTTATCTACAATAAATATGGAGCTCCATAGAAAGAGCGTAAAACAAGTGGGATTGCTAATCCAGCATCTCTCCTGGCTTTGAGCTTCCTCCATATTGTCTTTACCTGGTCATGGTACTTCTCACCTAAATGGTGCTGGTTTGTTAGAACAGGATGAAATACATATTCATATGTTTAGGAAGTAGCTTAGCACTCAGTATGTTTTGCTACATCTCACTGAAAGTTAATGACCATGAACTCCACTGTCTGAAAAATTTATTTGGAGTGATGATTATGATAATGTCTCTTGGGATGCATTTGTCATTCATGCTTCTAAAGTGAGTCCTGTGGAAAACAAAGGTTGACACATCTGTTTCCCTGTTCAATTAGCAGCATTAGCTGCTCTTAAAATATTAATCTTCCAAGCTAAGTTGCAAAAGAATCTGTGGAAAGAAGACAGCCCAGGGCTACAGGGCTGCAGGAATGCAAGATCTCTTTGCAATGGTGCTATAATCCACCAGGAAAACATTTTTAATAATTATGCTGCAGTACTTTGATACCTTTTGTCTTGGGATTACAAAGCATCTCACAAGCCTCAAACCAGTGCTTATGTTCTCCTTAATGTTACAGGGCCAGGCAGAGGCAAATGATTGATTCCAGATGGTTGGGAGGATCAGAGGAGCTGGAGAGAGCAGAGTCTGGTGTCCTTCATCTAACTCACTTTTCTTGCACTCCTTTCTCTATTTATTACATGAAAAGACATCTGCTCCCTCATTTCATCCTGGCTTCTTCTTTATCCCTTACACGTGGGACTTTTTGGCCAGCTATTCAGATGACTTCCTGTAGAGTATTCAGGTACCACAGCTCCCTGCATGGCTGCTCACAGGTGGGACATCAGATATAACATTTGCTACTCAGGATGTTGGGACTTTGGGATGTAGCACTTTGAAAATCAGATTACTTATTTATAAGAACAAAAATAGACACATATTGCTTATATTAACTGTTAACACTTGTACCGCATGAGTTTAACTATCTTAGGCAAGGCTTGAATGTATCCTGAGAGCCCTGGGTGTGCAGGAACTACAGATTGCTTGGACACACATGCTCATCTGGTAGTTGGCAGTCATGTTAGGTCCTTCATGCCTTCTATATCCCCATGCTCCTGTCTGTTGGAGCCACTGGCAGTGGCACCCTCAGCATCTAAGGACAGGCAATTCCACTATCAAGATGCAAGTGCTGAATTTTGTGTACCATTCTTTGGTTTTGCTTGGTGAAAGTTTGGCCATACTTAGGCTCCAGGTGTGTTGAAAATCATGTCTCAGTGCTGACCCAGATGGTCCCTTTGTCTCCTTATATTTCTCCATCTTTTTGCCTTTTGTCTCACCAAGGAAAGTGTTGAGAGTAAGAAACACTTTTGATTCTGCATTTGCAAATGATCCAGTAAGGACATGGCTTATGAATGAGCCCTCCAGACACTGCTGTAGTAACATAAGTGACAAATAACAATAATTATGATAATAATGGAGATGGCATCTATTAGCAGGGACACTAATGGATTTGTATTAAGAATCATGACTGGGTGATGCTTTTTAATCATAATAAATGACATGTGTTGAAATATGTTGCAGCAGGACGCCGTTGGTTCAGCAGCTGGTGTCAAACAGAATCTCAGACTTTTCTCTAAGTAAGTTCTGGCCAAGAGGAATTAGTTAGAATATAGATAAGGAAATTATTCAAAGCTGTACTATCCTTTGGGAGAAATCCCCAAATTTCCTAAATTTTCTTTGGGAAATCTATCTGTCTGTCTGTCTATCTATCTATCTATCTCTTTATTATTTGAGTGTTAGAATGGACATGCGAGTGCATTATTTGCCATTTGGACCATTGGAAGATTCTAATGCATGTGTGTCTGTCCTGAATTTGTGTGTGTGTGAAGCATGGAAAGTCTAAGCTTGTTAACACAGTGTCATCGTCCTCTTACATCACTGAAACACAGGCTGCTAACAGAAGCCATGCACTAATTAGTAAAAAGTAGTAGTAAAAAGTACAAATCCTGATTTTACTACAAGCTGACCTACCATTGATCAATCAGTACAAGGCTACGGTGACAAAAGAAGCTTTTCCTTTCCTTTGAAATCTCCATTTGAAGATGTGCATTCAGGTTCTGCTCAGGGAATACATCCTACCAGCTCCTCTCTTCTCATGTAAGATGCAGTGAAGCTCCATCTTCACTTCTTCTAGAAAAAAACCTGCTCCTTCATGGTGCCTTCCAGGGCCTACAGAAATGATGGGGAGGGACTATTTACAAAGGCACATAACAACAGGACAGGGAGCAATGATTTTAAACTAAAGAAGGGCAGATTTAGATTGGACATTAGGAAGAAGAGGAACACTGGGTCAAGGTTGCACAGGGAAGTGATGGATGCCCTATCCTTGGAGACCTTCAAAGTAAGGACTTAGAGGACTTCTTATCAATGTGTACAAATATCTGAGGGGTGGATGTCAAGTGGCTGGGGCCAAGCTCTTTTCAGTGTCCAGCAGCAACAAGACCTGGAGCAATGCCCACAAACTGCAATATAGAAGGTTTCACCTCAACATGAGGAGAAACTTTACAATGAGGGTGACAGAGCCCTGGAACAGGCTGCCCAGGGAGGTTGTGGAGTCTCCTTCTCTGGAGACTTTCAAAACCCACCTGGATGCATTTCTGTGCGCACTGCCCTAGGGGATCCTGCCTTGTCAGGGAGGTTGGACTTGATGATCTCTGGAGGTCCCTTCCAGCCTCTAAGGTTCTGTGATTCTGTGATTGATGGAGCTCAGAGCAACCTGTCTGGTCAGGATGTCCCTGCTTACTGCAGGACTGTTGGAGCAGTTGGCTTCTAGAAGTCCTTTCCAGCCCAATGCATGTCTATGAATCTGATTCCATGTCACAGCTCACCCTAGGAGCCTACCGGCACCACACAGCACTCTCGTGCAATACCATTATTCAGTGGCATCAGCATCAGTGAAAGGTGATAGAGAAGTCACTGCTCTGGTTGATTATCCCTTCCCTCATCAAGGATCTGTCTCCTGATCTTGAATGGAGAACACAAGGATAAACCTGCAATTGTTCCTCCTCTCCTTTGCTTGCTGGGCTATCCATGTAGCAGCCTCTGGTTTCTGGTAGGACTTCACTTTCAGTAGGGAGACTGTGTCATTAGTGGCTCACAATGCCTCTCTGCTGTGTCTCTGCTAATGAGCAATCATGAGTTTCTTGATGTGAAATTCCTTGCATCCCTCCTTAATGATACTGAGTTTGTTACAATCATTGTTCTTCTGACATCCCATCTATTATGGCACCACGTATTTAGCAAGGGCTTTTTGTGGTTTTTAACAACAACAACAAAAAAAGAAAATAATTATTTCACTTTGTTCTTGTTCCAGATGGCTTCTATAATTAGTTTATTACTTTTGCAGATGTTGTGTGAAAACTTCAGGATGTGAGCCAACAATGGGGAGATGAAGCTAATGAAAGTGAGCTTTGAGTTGATTATTCACAATGTGGAAATAAATGTATTCTGTGTGTCAACTAAGTGCAATGCAGAATGCTAAGCATGTATCTGGAGCATTTGATTGCAAGTGGTGTGTGTTGTATCAAAACCTCCGGCTTCAGGTCACTTTCTTGTCCCCAGCTATGGGCAGGAGGCAGGGAAAGGCTGTGTCTTTTTTGTCCAAAAGGCTAGGGTATAGTCATCAAGAGTAAGACTGCAGAGTTCCATTTCCAGTCCCTAAATGCTTATTTTTTTTCAGCCTTACCTGTATTCTTTTGCTCCCTTCTCCAATCTCCAAAAATGAGCATGTGCTTATTTGGTTTCCCTGTCTACTTCCTTCTACTTCAGTGGTTTTTACTGCAGCTGTGCCACAGAAACAGACCTCCTGCCCTCTGTTCATATGGTAATGAGACGATCACATATTTACTAATTATCTGGGATGGCAGTTATTTCATTAAGGGCAATTATTCATTCCCCTTTTGGATTTAGATTGCAATTCAAAACAAGGTTAAAAAAAAAAAAAAAGAAAAAAGGGAGACTTGGGAGAACCTCCCTTGCATCAGAAAATAGCATTTCCCTCTGAAGCACACCAATATCCACTCGTAAGTCCTCCTGGATGGGTTTCAATGTTAATATCCTTGGCTGAAAATGCTTGGTGATTAATAGCATTGACTGGCTAGTTAAATACATGATCAACCTGGGAGCAGTCATGCTTCTCAAGTAACAACAGTAATTGACAGAATGTTCAGCAAATAAAACTAGCTTAATGCTGTGCTAATACATAATTAAAATACCTGTAACTCTTTCCCCCACTGAGGATACAGCCCCGGTGCAGAACTACCAACCAGTGCTGTTTAAAAAGAGGGATCAGCTTTTAAAAGCCTGATTTTTCTTTTTTGAAGCCTCCCGCCCGCCTCCACCCCATAAATAGCCACAGTGGTAATTTTGTATTCAGAGGTGCCAGCAAACACAAGACCATTTCGTTTTCCAGTTGCTCCCACGCATTGTGCCTGCAAACAAGAGGTGATGTATATTTAAAGAGCTGCTCGTTGGTATCCTCCCTTTCTGCCTGAAACGTGTCCCACCTACAGCTCAGGGACATACATTATTTACTGCCAAACGAAAAGAGAGGGTGTTTAGCGATGATACTTTGGTGGTGTGAGTGGAGGTGAGAAAATTCAGCCTTTCATGTGCGGCTTCTCCCTCTCCCGTGGCCTGAACAATGCTGGCCAGACCAGGGGTGAGCACTCTGGAGGGTTCTGTGCAGCCTATCAGGGCCAGGAATCCTCCTGCTCTTATGCAAGGTATCAGTTTCATATTTATCAGACTTACTGTCCTGCATTTTATCTGCCCCCAGCCCTTCTTCAGGTACAGCATAGAAAGAGTTTGTGCATTCAAATGTAGTGCACGTCCCGAGTTTCAAGTGCTCTGCAGCACTGTGATCCAGATCTTTCACCATCCCTGAAATCAGTAGCAGAGGGGAGACATTGACCCTCTATCTGTTACACTGAATTGCCAGACAGAGAACAAAGCAGTGTGATAATTTCCTTTCACCTTCCACTGGCAACACATTTTGTGTTACACCAGAATTACAATGTGTAGTTCCCCAGCTTTGCTGGCACTGCAGCAGATATTAATCAATGTGTGCTATCCATCGAACTATTTGTTTTATCCAGATATGTTATTAACCTCCTTTCCATCAATCCAATGAAGGCCAGAACTCTCTGGAAATGTGTTTGTGTGTGTGTGTGTGTGTGTTCACTGCTTTTGCAGAGGGTATAATAAAAAAATTAAAACTCCATAAAACATCAGGTCAGATTCATACTACTGTATTTTTTTCTGCAGGAAGGGCGAAAGGAAGGCAGAGCCCAGCCTTTCCTGTAGAGAAACACTAAATACATGTTTGATTTTGGAGCTCTGCTAGAACAAGCAAAAAAGGAGAAAATAATGGCCTTCATTAATTAAGGTAGCTTATAGGACTAAAACACAATTAGAATAAAAGAAATGGTAGCATAAAAAGCAACCGATAACAGTATTTCGTAGTTTGGAAGTAAGACAGAGGAAGCAGGAGCAAGAAATGGGAGTATCAAAGATTTAAATGCTGTGTAAAAATATAGTAAACAATGGGTCCTGCCCTAAATATCTTCTTGTCCTTGGACAGAAGAAGAGGTATTTCTGTCTCTCTTTTTTTTTTTTTTTTCTTTCAAACTGGAAGACATGATTAGGATGAAGTGACTTATTGGAAGTTAAGCTCTGTAGGATGCCCATGACATATCTCCAAGTGCGGGGAATTGTCTGCTTTTTTTTTTTAGAAGATTGGTCACCTCTTTCTCTGGAAGTAAAAACAAGATCAAACAGAAAGAGCTATCAGCTCTTTAACTGCAGGATACTTGGAGGACAGGGATAGATACAATGAAGATAAATTGATGGAATGATGGAATAATGGAAAGTACGAAATCTGATTGATTTTATACAGTTATTGGCTCAGTAACATTTTGGGTTGCAGTCAAGTCTTTCTATTGCACAAAAAGTGCAGAGGATTTTGTTAATACCTATATATATATGCTCATAAATAAATTAAATCACAATTGCAAAATATCCCCCATTATACAGCAATTCCTATCTCAAAACAACTCCCTTCCTCTCTTTTTTATTATCATCACTCTCTGGCTGTTGCTTGAGCGTGTTGTGCGGCAGCGGTACGGAGCTGACATCTGTTGTGATGTGCCTACTCTTATAAACAGGCCTATCGCTAGGACCAGGCTGTGCCTTTTTTCTTTCTTTTCGTGTTGTTTTCCACTGCTTTTACTCTTTTTTTTTTTTTTTTTTTTTTTTTGTTAGCAAAAGGGAAAAAAAAAAAAGAAAAAAGAAAAAAGACAACAACAAGAAGAAAACAACAACCCCAAAACTTTGCACTCAGTGAGAACTGGTTCGGGTGGGGAGACAGGCAAAGGATGTATTGCTACAGGCCCAGCTGTGAGACAGTGAAATTTCTCAAGAAATTTTTCTCCATGATCCAAATCAAAATCAATAGGACAGAAAAGCCATAGGGGGACACTGTGGCAAGACACTGTTGCAGCAATGCCTTTCATGAGTTCAGAGTGTGGCTTAGCCTGTTTAGTCTTTTGTGCTGTCAACCTAATCCTTCTTAGCTCTCATCCCAGCCCAGAGCCATTGCCTTTCAACAGCCCTCAAGAGTTCGGCTGACAGTCTTCCCAGTCTGACAAATTTTTTGCACACTTGAGCTGGGCTGACACGTTGATCCTTTTATTTGTACCCACCTTCTAGTTCAGATCTTAGCGAAAATTGATTCTTTAGCATTTTCAAGCGCTGTCAGCAGAGACCTTTCACTCTCCACCATTATCTGGGTGAGGAAGCATCCCCAAATGATCTGCTGCAGGCATGTGTGAAATGGTTGCAAGCTTGAGAACAAATTAAAAACATGTTGGGAGGTGAAAATAGCAGGGGTTACCACTGTCACTCACCTTCAAGTCTGGCAAACTGTGAAAGTTTAAGTTGAAAAGTCTCCTGTTGGCTCAGTATCACCTCGCTGATGATATTAAAGGGTTGGTGCCAAGTGACTCTCTTCAGTATCATTCTAGGCTCAATGTACAGCCTTACACAACTAACAAGCTAACATTTTCTAGCACTAACTTCACAGGTTTGCTAGGGTTATCTGTACAATACACTCCCCCTTTTAGACAGACTAAACTCCTTAGGATTCCTTACCTGGCTAGAAAGTTCTTCAAGCACCAGACGAGAGTTGATTATAAGGCAAATCCACAGCATGTTATTAGCAATTTCAGTTTTCAATTATCTTAATGCTTGAATTGCTTTTAATGGTAGGAGGGAGGCTTGGCTAAGAGGTTAGGTCAAGGCTGATCTTAAACCTTGAGGAAAACTGCACTCATGTCTGAATTTCATGGCTTCAATATGGACTTTATGGGCCATACGATGGCCTCTGTGATGTGTCATTCTTTCGCATTGGACTTGTTCTACAGTTAATGGCTTAATGCTTTTGAGTTGGCACCTTTAGTACAGGGGATTGTATTTCTCTTCACATGGCTCATGAGCAGAAAATCAGAGCACTGAAAAATACAGCTTATCTTCTAAAAGCTTACAGCTTTTAATCTTTCTGAAGGCAAAAGACTGTAGCATGTTAAACAGCTTTTAGGGATAGTCTTTTTTAGTACGTTACAGAGTCTTGTTAAGAGTGATCTGCATCTCCACTGGAATAATGTTTTGGTTGTATAATTAACCTAAGTTAAAAGTCTGAAGAATTCAGGAACAAGTGTGTCTGGATCTAAGTGTGACAAATGGCCTCTAAAGCCAACATGAAATCTAGGGCCCAGGACAATCCAGATCAAAAACCTCCCTGTCTCCTCTATAATAAAAACCCACAGAATCAGGACAGCATCCAACATCTGTAGCTAATATAAAATGTTGGTGCATTGTGATGCTTTTACTGTCACAAACATGAGATCTTCTGCTCAGATAGTAGAAAGAGTTGAACCTTTCTATAAGAGAAAAGCCAACAAATCAAAGTGACACAACCCTAAAGAGAAACCAAGGATAGAAATATCAAGATAGTTTTCTACTGATCTGAAATCACCACATGAGATGAATAAGAATATGGAGGGATCTTAATAAAAGGAGCCAAGTTCTGGTCTGGGGGAATTTCACATTTCAGGGAGGTTGTTTTACAATCTAGACGAGGAATTTAGTTGTGGACTGATTAAAAGCTGAGGCTTGAAAATTGTTTAGTGTTATGTATAATTACTTTTCTAACGAAATCAGGAAATTATTTAAATGCAAATTAAACTATGCTGCCAGAAGGTAGATATATAGCAGTGAATGGAGCTGTTTTAGCAAACAAAATAATTTTAGGAAAATTACCTTACTTGTTGTGAAAAAAAAGACAAAATAATGGCTGTGGAATTAGTGGTGCCAATGATGTCTTCTTGCTAAACTTTATTCTCTAGGATTTGGGCTGCTATAAAACCTCTCTAAAATGAGTAACAATGATTACCTAAGGAAGTCTGAAAGGACACATTTGAAGTGAAGCAATTTCACAGAATCACAGAATCAGAGAATATCAGGGACTGGAGAGGACCTTGAAAGATTATCAAATTCAACTCCTCTGCCAGAGCAGGATCACCTGTAACAAATCACACAGAAACACACATCCAGGCAGAGTTTGAATATCTCCAGAGAGGGAGACTCCACAACCCCCCTGGACAGCCTGTTCCAGTGTTCTGTCACCCTCACAGGGAAAAAAATTCCTCCTAATATTTACATGGAACTTCCTATGCCTCAACTTCCACCCATTGCCCCTTGTCCTGTCATTGGGCATCACTGAGCAGAGCCTGGCTCCATCTTCCTGGCACTCACCCTTTACATATTTATAAACAAGAATGAGATCATCCCTCAGTCTCCTCCTCTCCAAGCTGAAAAGCCCCAGCTCCCCTAGTCTCTCCTTGTAAGAGAAATGTTCCATTCCCTTTGTCATCTTTGTGGCTCTGAAAGCCCAAGCTTTCTTGTAAAACAAAGCATATACCAGTTGGTTGGAAAGATAGGTGGAAAGCCAAGAAGGTTATAAAGTTTAGACTTCTGTGCTTTTGGTTCCCCAAAGTAGATGTTTTTGTATATGCCAGTCAGATTTGTCTAAGTTAGTACTGTGGAGCTGATTGCCATTTTGATTGGGGGGTGCATAGAAACCACTCAGGTCCCACACTGTGCCTCTCTCAGCTGCTTTGTGAAAGCCACAGGAGGTCCTTCTAGGACCTTCAAAGCTAGCAAAAGAAAAAGCCCATATCTGAAAAAAAGAAATTAAATTAACTCAGGTTAATGAGGAGCGAATGCCACAGCATACTGCAGGTGTGGTTATAATTTGTTTGGTTATCACAAGAGGACAGAACTCTATTGACTCTCCATCAGGCTTTCCTGTAGAGTTATTGCAGGCTACACCACTGGCCCTGCAATATAATTGAGGAATTTAGTGGTGACACATTCAGACCTTCCTTTGCTTTCCCCTGGGACATTAGAAAGGGAAAATGGGAAGGAGTTATTGTAAAATGATGTGTTTAGGGGATCAAGACTAAGCAATTCTGATTAGTTTACTTGGCCTGTTTTGTACCAAGTTTCAGTGAACATGGTTGGGCAAGTCTTAATTTTACAAAATTGTGTTTACTCATACAGATAGATCTGTGAAAGAAAGAGGCAAGTGCTTAGGAGAGTTATTACAAGAATGGGTGGAGAGGTGATAGGGTTAGCTTCTGCCCTGTAGTGCTTTCTGTCAAGCCTTCTGGGAAGATTTTGGTAACATATCAGAAATGGGTTTCCACCTGTCCAGGGCAAAAATTGGAGAACATTTTTGTTAGGGAATGATGGCAACTTCCATCCTCACAATCCTTGTGATGACATTCTAAAAAGGAGGACATAGTGACAAAACTGAATGGAGTCTTCCCTGAGGATTGTCTCACAGACTCCAATCTCAAATCTCATTGAGCTTCTGGGACAGCCAGTGATTTAACAGTGCATCAACATACTTGCACCCAATGTCCAGGAGTCAGTCACAGGCACAGGACATGGGCAGGGAGCTCAGTTCCCAGCTGCTCTGTATATCTGAGAAGTTGCACCCAATGTCTAGGAGTCAGTCACAGGTGCAGGGCATGGGCAGGGAGCTCAGTTCCCAGCTGCTCTGTTTATCTGAGAAGTTGCACCCAATGTCTAGGAGTCAGTCACAGGTACAGGGCATGGGCAGGGAGCTCAGTTCCCAGCTGCTCTGTATATCTGAGAAGTTGCACCCAATGTCTAGGAGTCAATCACAGGTGCAGGACATGGGCTAGGAGTCAATCACAAGTACAGAGCATGGGCAGGGAGCTCAGTTCCCAGCTGCTCTGTATATCTGAGAAGAGCTGAGATATGGCTCCTGGGAAAGTGAGATTCAGTTGGCTGTAGAAATGACACAAGGCAGGAAGCAACAGGAGAAATTCAACCAGAGTTAAAGACTTTCTTGCTTCTGACTGGCATTTCCACCCTCCTGTTAAGAGAGCATCAGGTGCATCAGAGTGAGGCAGAGAGGTGAAAGGAGGAATTTTTATGGCGATAGCAGCCTGCACGGACATCCTTGTGCACTGGATAGGTACATCCACGTACAAATGCCTCTCTGGGCTGCATCATAAAGCACACAATTGCCAGACATTTCCCACACCTCCCAAGGAGCCTGCTGAGACAGCTGCTGAAAGACAAATGCCAGTAGCAATCCATGCCTGGCTGGCAATACTTCTTGTAATGGTGTACCCAGGAAAAAGATTCCCTTGTTGCCTGTAGTGCCACTGACTTCCAAAAGCAAGAGAACATTTGAGATGAAATCTGGACCCTGAAACCTGAGGTACCTTGCATCAGTATAGGGGAGACTGGGGACCAATCTGCCTTCTCTCCCCTTCTTGTTTCTCCATCTCCACCAGCCTGCACCTGTGTCTTCCTGGCACACAAATAGCCAGGGGGTGTGGGAAAGTTGCTAGTTTTGTGTGTGTTTGGAAAACTTCCTGTTCCTTATTTCTGTGACTTCTGAGGGTCTCTTGCATAGAATCATAGAATGGCTTAGGCTGGAAGGGACCTTAGAGATCATCTACTCCAAACTCCCCGCCATGGGCAGGGGTACCTCTCAACTACAGTCAACTGCTCAAGGCCTCATCCAGCCTAGCCTTAAACACTCCCAGGTAGGAGGCATCCACAACCTCCCTTACCAGCCTATCCCAGAGTCCCACCACCCTTGAACTGAAGAGCATCTTCCTAAGATCCAGTCCAAACATACTCTCTCTCAGCTTAAAACCATTCCCTCTTGTCCCATCACTAGGCACCCCTATGAGAAGTTCCTCTCCAGCCTTACTGTAGGATCCCTTCAGGTATTGATAATTAAACATAGCATCCCCTAGAACTCCTTTGAACACCTTAGGTGGTGCAGCATCTAAATGTGCAATATGCTCTTTCCTACATTAGGATGCCCAGATTTTCTAATCCCTCTTACAACTGGTCAGTCTCTGGCACTGGGAACATATCTGAAAAATACTCAAAGTGACCTGGATAGATTCCACTTAACTTTAGATGCTTAGCAGAAATCCCTAGAGAGTAGCCAAGGGTCTAGGCTGTAGACAATGGAGGTGTAACACCTCCAGAGGCTGATTTAGAGCTTGATTTCCCAGAGCCACGCTCTGGATGCAGACTCATTGCATTAGGAATGTCTTTACTGAGGGGGCTAAAAAAAGTTACAAAAAGAAACAAAGTTATAAACATTGATCAGGTTAGAGCAGCCAGGTGCACACCACATGCAAAAACTGCTCACTGAAAACAAAAGCTCAAACTAATATGTTGCATATACAACAGCCTTGCAGTATGCTGAGGCTTCTTTATGTCACTCTGGCATCAGAAAGGAGTTCAAAACTATTGCTTTGCCTAAAGAAACTGCTTGAATAGGCCACAAGTGCATAAATGCTTGTTCATAATCAAAATTAAACTACCTAACAGAGCCTATGGGAAGAGTAGGGTGAGACAGAGCTTCTCCAAGGGAATGTGAATTTACTGTCTGGGGGCTGGGGAGACTCTTGCTGCGCTGTAGGGTAGGCTGTGAGGCCAGGTTGTCATGTAGGCATTGTTATTCCCTCTTGCTCCCAAAAGCTGAGACCTGTTTACCCTTTGAGAAGGGTTATGTGGGAAATAAAAGGCTATAATATGAAGACAAGTGATCGCTCAGCAAAAATCTGTCAGCAATTTGGCCAGGGGAGGCAAAATTCTTGAGGCAGGAATCAAGCTCCCTGTGAAGTGATGACTTCCATTGACAAATCAGCTTCTTGTTGAAGGGTTTTGACAGCTTGGTTCTGAATGCCTGTTCTCACAAGATTTTTGTTTTGGCTTCTGGCTCTGGCCTGAAAGAATTGGCAGAGGAAGGTCATGTTTACCTAGTAATTTATAATTTATATAGCTTGAAATTTAGGGGACCTATTTTGATATGACATATGGGCTGCGCCATGAAGTCTGACAAGCTCTCACGATGGAGGAAGGGACCCTGTCCTTTGTTTACCTCTGCAAAAAAATACAGCAGCACTTGGATGGGCTGGTGATAAACATGAGATGCATGCTGCTGCTGGCAGAGGGCTGGGTGGAGCATTGCAAAGGTGTGCCCAAGGGTGTTACAGCTGAGCTATATTCTTTCTGACTGCTCAACTTGGGCGCCTTGGTATCTCCAAAGTCCTCTTCACTCTCCATCTGCTAGATTCTAGCCTTGATTTTGAGCTAGTCAGGTATCTTCTAGGCTTCTTGTTTAAGACACAGTAAAAAATTGCCAGACCACCTAACTGGAAGAATTTGTATCTAAGGAGAAGTTAAGATTTAGCTGTCTTGACATCATCTTTCTTTGTGAATAAAAAGAAACAGAGGCCATGGAAGCTTAGATGTTTTTTGCATTGAACTAGGTGTAGTAAGTGAATAATGTTCATCTGCTGATCACTAACAATGTGTGGAGCTCAGGTCTAGGGATAGTATCATTACTATTTAAGACATTTGGTGAAATTATTGTTGCTATTGCTTATTCAGTAAAGATATTCTCTAATGACCTTCGTATCTGAGAGAAAAAAAAATCAGAGCAATGAAGTAAGTCTTCTTAAAAGCTTAATTAAAATATTAAACCTTTGATTTCAGGCAATTAAACGAGACATTTTCTGCCTTTAAATGAAGTGTTTTAACACTCCCTAAACAGAATATGCTTGTGGTTGAAGCTATCTTCAAGTTTATAACAGTCTGGATTAGTAGTGCTTCAGATGTGTACCTCAAAGCAAAACTGACTGCAGAATAGAGGCAGAGATTGCTTCCCAAACACTAATGAGAGCTGAAGCTCTGCTGGTGGCTGTCAACATTGGCAACGGCTTAAGAAGCTGGAGGACATAGGTAAAGAAAAAAAAACTATGGAAAATTTGGAGAAGAAATTTGAAATGATGGTGCCTCTCTGAAGTTAGGTCAACAAGTATAGATGCCCATAAACTGTTCACTGTATGTTCAGGAGCAATGTGACAAAGATGTCTTTTTCTACAGCTAAGCCATGAATCTGTTCAGTTTAAGGCATCCCTCAACATTTGGGTGAGGGTAGAGGGGAGGAAAACAGACTTGGTTGTCAGCCAAATCTCAGCTTTGGGAAGTAGCTTTTACCTGCCTAAATTCACTCAAATTGTGCATTGCTGCAGCTTTAACTTTGACATCCTACCCTGAAACATTGAACAGATGCATGCTTAGAGAATGAAATAGCTGTGTGCCTTTCTCCCAGACCTCGCAGCACTTTGGGGATATATAGGACATATGATTGGTACAATCAGTTAGTAAAAACTTTGTAAAGCACTTTGAAATCTCATCTGAATGAAAGCTACCACCATAAATGTAAGATCATTCTCATTATCATTAATATTCTTTTATGAGGGACCTTATCAAAAGCATTTTCAAAGCCCAGGTAAACGATATCTATCAGGTAACCTTTATGAACTGTTTTATTAACTTTTGAGATGAGGAATTGCTTTGAAAGAATGATACTTCCTTACTGAGACTAAAGTGGGGTTACTCCCAACTGTCCTTTATTTGCCTCCATTCTGGTGACATTATGGGCTGCAGCTGAAGTTGAGGTCCCATTGTGCTTAAGGCTTCACAAATGTGAAAAGAGAGACTGGTGACATTTGGACAACTTAAAATTTAGATAAACATGCTGGGTTTGTCTGTGCTGAGATTCTTGCCCTCCTGTCCTGTGTGCCTGGATGGCCACAGGACCTCAGGATGTTAGAAATTGGAAGAGATCATCAAATCCAACCCCCCTGCCAGAGCAGGACTATAGAATCTGGTGCAGGATGCACAGGAATGCATCCAGACAGGTCTTGAAAGTCTCCAGAGGAGGAGACTCCACAACCTCTCTGGATAGCCTTACAGTAAAGAAGTTCTTCCTCATGTTGAGGTGGAACTTCCTGTGCTGTAGTTTATATCCATTACACCCTGTCCTATCACAGGGCACACCTGAGAAGAATTTGTCCCCTCCCTCTTGACCCTCAGCCCTCAGATATTTATAAACATTGATGGATCCCCTCTAAGTCTTCTCTTCAGCAGACGAAAAAGCCCCAGGTCCCTCAGCCTCTCCTTATAGGGCAGTGCTCCAACACCTTAAACATCTTTGTAGCCCTCCACTGGACTCTTTCAAGTAGATCCCTGTCCCTCCTGAACTGGTGAGCCAAAAACTGAATGCAATATTCCAGGTGAGGTCTCACCAGGGCAGAGTAGAGGTAGAGGAGAACCTTCCTTGATCTGCTGACCACGTTCTTAATTATTATGGTTCCCAAAAACAAGGATCATCTCTTAGCCAGGGTTTCTCTACCACTTTTGGGGTGTGACCCATCCCCAGAGACCCTGCACTGTTCCCCACAGTGCCTGTCTGTGGGCACAGCACTGCTCGTGGTTCTGCCTGGATGCACAACATATCTGCAGAAGCTTGCAGTACTTTCCCTTGCTGTTACTGAGCAGTAGGAGCCAGTACTGAATCTCTTCCTTCATTTNCCAGACCTCGCAGCACTTTGGGGATATATAGGACATATGATTGGTACAATCAGTTAGTAAAAACTTTGTAAAGCACTTTGAAATCTCATCTGAATGAAAGCTACCACCATAAATGTAAGATCATTCTCATTATCATTAATATTCTTTTATGAGGGACCTTATCAAAAGCATTTTCAAAGCCCAGGTAAACGATATCTATCAGGTAACCTTTATGAACTGTTTTATTAACTTTTGAGATGAGGAATTGCTTTGAAAGAATGGTACTTCCTTACTGAGACTAAAGTGGGGTTACTCCCTACTGTCCTTTATTTGCCTCCATTCTGGTGACATTATGGGCTACAGCTGAGGCTGAGGCCCCATTGTGCTTAAGGCTTCACAAATATGAAAAGAGAGATTGGTGACATTTGGACAACTTAAAATTTAGATAAACATGCTGGGTTTGTCTGTGCTGAGATTCTTGCCCTCCTGTCCTGTGTGCCTGGATGGCCACGGGACCTCAGGATGTTAGAAATTGGAAGAGATCATCAAATCCAACCCCCCTGCCAGAGCAGGACTATAGAATCTGGTGCAGGATGCACAGGAATGCATCCAGACAGGTCTTGAAAGTCTCCAGAGGAGGAGACTCCACAACCTCTCTGGATAGCCTTACAGTAAAGAAGTTCTTCCTCATGTTGAGGTGGAACTTCCTGTGCTGTAGTTTATATCCATTACACCCTGTCCTATCACAGGGCACACCTGAGAAGAATTTGTCCCCTCCCTCCTGACCCTCAGCCCTCAGATATTTATAAACATTGATGGATCCCCTCTAAGTCTTCTCTTCAGCAGACGAAAAAGCCCCAGGTCCCTCAGCCTCTCCTTATAGGGCAGTGCTCCAACACCTTAAACATCTTTGTAGCCCTCCACTGGACTCTTTCAAGTAGATCCCTGTCCCTCCTGAACTGGTGAGCCAAAAACTGAATGCAATATTCCAGGTGAGGTCTCACCAGGGCAGAGTAGAGGTAGAGGAGAACCTTCCTTGATCTGCTGACCACGTTCTTAATTATTATGGTTCCCAAAAACAAGGATCATCTCTTAGCCAGGGTTTCTCTACCACTTTTGGGGTGTGACCCATCCCCAGAGACCCTGCACTGCTCCCCACAGTGCCTGTCTGTGGGCACAGCACTGCTCGTGGTTCTGCCTGGATGCAGAAGCTTGCAGTACTTTCCCTTGCTGTTACTGAGCAGTAGGAACCAGTACTGAATCCCTTCCTTCATTTTCAAAGGGATATTTCACCCTGTAAAGTGAAAGGAGGCACCCTATTTGAAAGGTTCACTGTTGTGTAGTTTGTATTTTTCTACCATCTGGGCTGGGTACTAGCTAGTTTGGGTGATTTACTGCCCCAGTGAACTGGTGGCCATATAGATCCTTCTGCAGTGTGCACGCACTGCCCAGACAGCAACTGAGTCCTNTTCTGTTCACTTTCCACACAGATAATCACTGCTGAAATCACTCTGGTTTCCCACAGAAAGTAGCACAAACAAAGAATTTCTTTAGTTACATCTGAACAAGTAAGTCAAGCCAAGGGTTTTTTTCTGTTCTGCTTCAGGATTCTCTGATTTTTAGCCTCTCCCTCTCCCCACAAAGTGAGAGGCTTCTGCAGCAGAAGTGCCTGCCTTTGTACATCTGATAGCACATAAACACAAAGAGAGATGTCTTTCAGTGGATACATATATTTCAGTTAATTAGGTACAATAAAGTTGTCTCATAACAACGGCACTTTCTAAGTTTCACTCATCACATGCCTGGTTGGGGGTTTAATTGTTTTCTCCTCTACTATATCAGAAATGCACTGAGCTTATTTTTTCACTCCTTTGTCTCTCTGTCCATTTCTGTTCTAGCTTGTCTACATTTGCTCTGGCTTCTCTTCTGCTCTTTAGGCAGATACTCCTTTTAATTTTTAAAAGGATGTTTATTTCAATAAAGTCTGCTCATCCATGCATATTTTATCTTCTCTGTTCTTATTTTCAGCTCAGAGGTCTAACCACTATCTGCTTATCTAGCACAGGTTCTTAAATAGCCTCTGGACTGATTGCATTAGACAAACTCACCCTTGGTACCACTCCTGGGACTGCTGGAGGAGTTACTCTAGGAAGTAATTTGCTCTTGGTTGTTACAGAATCTCACTGTATCCTTGAGCCTTTTATTAATATTTTTTCCTCATAGTTCAAAAATCTGGCCTTTTAAAGTTCACCCTCACTGCATTACCCCTAGGAAAGTAACCTTCTATTATGATATCAAACCTAATTGCACAGTGATTATGATTACTCAGTGGATTTCTTACTCTCACCTCCCTTAACTTCTGTGCATAATTTAGCACAGAGCTGAGATTCAGTTCCTCCACAAAGGACTTGCCTGAAAAGCAGTCTTTAAATAATGTCAATTAATTGGCTTCCCAGACCATGAGTTTTTCAACTGATAGGCAGCAGAGACGTGGAAGTCATAGCTCTTCCATTACAGACTCAGTGTGCACCAAGAGAGTCCTAGTGGCGGTCCTAAGAGACATCCAGTGATGATCTCTAATGCCTTCTGCTGTCCCCAGTGGTCTCTGCAGCTTACGCAGGTGGCTTTGACACTGACAGAGTGGTAACATGGAGAAGGAGGAGCTCCCTTAAAAGCCAGAAAACCAAAAAAAAGCAGGAGGTTTGGAACTGAAAAATGTCTCTATATGATAATGTGCAGAGGATAAGAGAAAGAAGAGAGGTGATGGGGTTCAGCGCACGTTTGGAATGGCTGTTTGGTGACTGCAGCTCTTGTAGCGCTCAGGAGATAGACATTAACACAGCTGCATGTCTCACCAAAGCCTCTTGGATGCTGTGCTCCCTCTCCTGTTCTTTCCCTAACTCTTTATAACAAGTGTAATGGCAGACCAGAACAATTCACTTGGTGGCTTTCATGAACTGAGAACAAATGGAGCAGTCTGGAGAGAGCATGTTGCTAATTTCAGAATATAATAGCTCCTGGTGACTGCACTGGGCCATTGCAAAAATCTTTTCCCTTCAAGAGCTCCTGGAAATTCAGTGGCAATATTTAGGGGCTGAGTACATGACAGAGGTAAATACTCTGGTCTTTTTAGGTTCCTGGGTTGGAATTCTCTAGCTGAGGATCAGGCACCACTTTTATAGAAAGTGGTTGGCAGAGAATGCAATTCATGTAACAAAAAATTTTAACACAGTTTCTTTCTGAAAAATCATGGTGTCTGTGGAAAAATGAAGGAAATGAGAGCTAGCTCATAAAGATTAATTCATCACAGGGGAAATTTCCTCTATGAGAGGCAAAGTGTGGTGGGGTTCTAACTGTCTGTGATAAACGCAAATGAATATTTTCTCTTTGCCCTAGTGGCTGCTAAGAGACGTATTTATCTTAATGCATTTGGAAAAAAAATTAAGTAAAATAAAAATAAAGCTCAATGGCTTGTTCTAAATGGTTTCCCAGTGTTGCCAGAAAAAGACATACAAGGCACTAAACATGCCTTTGTTAAGTACCATCTGAGTGTGCAGCAATGGTGCTGAAAACAACCTAATGGGCTATTGCCTTTCAGCTTTGTAATTGTGGCTACATGGTGTTGGGAAATCTGCTTTATGAGAAGGATGTGCTGAGCAAGGGCTGGTGCTGATACCGAGCCAAGCAGTAGCTGTGTTTGGATTGATACCAATCCCTCATTTTCCTGCCTTTCATCTGTCCCTGATGTGAAGTCCTCCCTGCTGATGGCTCATGATTTCCTCAGAGATACGTGATGGCATGCTAAGCTAAAGCACTCACAGATACATTTGGAAGCCAGGAGCTTTTATTTTTACATGTAGCTGACATGCCACTTGAGTGTCCTCTCTGTTATCTCTGGCTGACAGTTCAATATCGTCCAGGTCATTTTCTTTAGCTGTTGTTTGCAGCACTTTGCTTTTAGGAAGTCATCATGCAAGCATTCTTATTTGTTCAGACAACCAAATCTGCCACTCGGTGGTCAGTGAAGCTTTATCTGTGCTCCTTTTCTTTTCGAATCATTTCTTCACCAAGATGCCTCCCACACATTTGCAGAAGAACCTTAGGCACAAGTCAACTGGATTTCGTCTCTGATATATCAGGGAAATGTATTCTGGTCTTTGAGGACTTGTGTTGGTGAATGCTATGCAATAAACATAAGAATAAATATCACAGAGTCATTTAAGTCCAGAGCAAAAAACCCCAAACAAACAAAAAACAACAAAAAACCAAACAACCAAACAACCAATTCCACTGATTTAAGGGACCTAAAGGCCTTCCCTCCCTGCTGTGGACTTTCTTACTATCACTGAAGGCAAAGAGAAATCCATCCTGGTACCATCCTATTAGGTATTTTCCCCACCATGCTCAGAGATCTTTACTACCAGAATCTATGAGTGCAGGATGATATGAGAGGAAATGCCCGGACAGCCATCCGAGTCCTGGGCTGCATCAAGAGCAGTGTGGCCAGCAGGGCAAGGGAGGGGATTCTGCCCCTTTGCNAGATGGGCACCCATGTTAAGCCACATCACACTCTGCCCATGTTGCCAGGCTTCTCCAGGTCCTGTATGAGATGGGTGCCACTCTAGGGTAGGGAGGTTACATGGTCCGTGACCAAGTGGTATGAACAGGTGAGCTATGTCCCTGTTAGGTGCTAATGCACTCCTCACAAATCTTCCTCTTCTCAACTAAGTCTAGCCAAACCTGAACAGACATAAAATCAGCTGAAGAGCTTTCCTAAGGACTGCAGATTGTACCCAGACTGTGCAGTGGGGCTAATTTGTACTACCAGTGGGATGGTGGACAGAAGTTTGAACCAGAAAGCCAAAGACAATAATAACTAACATACAACCATAAAAAAATAATGGAAAATTTCCTGTTGGGTAAAAGAGAATGAATAGCTATGTTGATTAAGTATTAAAAGTTCATTTTGTTTTTAGATCTACTTAGAAAATTGAAAACATCTGGGAACATTATGCAATTCTTTTTATATACTGTCTTCCATTTGCATTTCATCAGTGTCTTTGGTTTAACTCTGACCTGTATGGAGGCAACCCACAAGACCCAGTTCTCTTTCTTGTTTGGCCACAAGAACTGTTTGAGTACAGACACTTCTCTTTTTGGAAAAAAAACAGTGTGTGTATAAAAAAATGATGGCATATATGAGAGTGTAATGCCTAAGCCCTTACACACATCTGACTTTTAGCATCCTGTTAGCAGTGTGAGACATTTGAGAGGTGACTGAGATGAGACTGATCAGTGAAAATGCTGAGTCCCTAGGAATTTGCCCTGGGACATCCCAGGATGGATCCTGTTAAGTCACAAGCAAGAAGCTTCCAGAGAAACCTTAGATCCTTGAAGTCTTTTTGATGGGTAATACCAGAGGCTGACACCTACACAGGAGGTCTTTAAGGGTCTACTGTTACTCCTGCAGTGACAAGGCTAGGTCTGTTGATGTTTAACTGCAATATAGTTTACTCAGAAAGTGCTGTGATCTGTTTCTTTAAGATGGTGAGACACAGAGCCATTATGAGTATTAACAGCACTCAGAATGGGCTCCCCTAGAGGAGTGACCCCTTCAGAAAGCAGAAGAGACCGCTGATCAGTATGGATAATGTGGAGCTCCAGGCCCTTCAGTGCAGAGAGGGTCCTCCACAGGTCTCTGGTAGAGGCTGAAGCAAAAGGACAGCAACAGTTTGGATCACCTTCCATCTCCCACAAACATTCTTGCTTTGATCAAGATTTCTGTAATCCCCATCATGTACAGATATAGCAGAGCAAATTTTGTTCTTTCAACATTAAAAGGCTTGCTCACAGGCATTGCAGCATCTCTGTGTATGGGAACAAGCCCTGTCCTTTTGGGAGCTCTGTTCCACATCCCACAGTCACCTTTCAAAGACAAAGTTTGTCATTTCCTCCCATGCAGAGAAGCTGCCAGCAGGAGGGACTAGGTTTCATTTGTGTGTGTTTGCAAAATTGTGGCATGAGGTTTACTCACGTAGGATTTAGCAGATGTCTCTCCATGGAATGGGCTGCTTTGGAGAGCAAAAGAGTTCTTCAGTCTATGGCTAACTGGTGGAATGAGTCATACACCTGCTTGCACTCCTTTATTTCAAGGACACAGTGCCCTGTCTTGATGAGGATGTTTCTTGCCTGGAGAATCTCACATCATCACAGGCAGAATGTCAGAAGAATGGGGAAGAGACGATGCATTGACTTTGCTTTATAACCTGCCTCCTTTTTAGTCCCTCTGGTAGGTCAGATAAGCCCTGTCTAATCTTGCATTGTAAAGCTTCACCAGTGCTTGCTTATTTTTTTTTTTTAACCTTTTTTTCCTGTTCAGTTTCCCTTGCCACCTGCTCAGCTAACAGAAGCTATTGCACCCTTTAAGTGCTTGCAAAAATGTGCTTCTCTGGCTGATTTCCAGACAAAGGAAAGTAGATGGGATGAACTGAGACCAATCTGAATCTAAGCAGAGGTTTTCTAGAAAGTCTAATTGCAGTGAAGGCAGTTTAGATGGCTACAGTTGTGACAAGCACTGTTGCTCAGCTCTTTGTCAACATTAGTGAGAAGGTTCAGATGGGATGGCTCAGAAGGTCCATCACATCCCAGGCTGCATCAAAAGAAGCATGATCAGCAGATTGAGATAGGTGATTCTGCCACTCTACACTGCTCTGGTGAGACCTCATATGGAATACTGCACCCAGCTCTGGGATTCCCAACACAAGAAGGGCATGGACCTGCTGGAGCAAGTCCAGAGTAGGGCCATGGAGATGATCAGAGGGTTGGAGCATCTCTTCTATGAAGACAGGCTGAAAGAATTTGGGCTGTTTAGCCTGGAGAAGAGAAGGCTCCTAGGAGACCTTATAGCTAAATTTCAATATCTGCAAGGGGCCTATAGTAAGGCTGAGGAAGGACTGTTTAGAAGGGCTTGTAGTGATAGGAAAAGTGCAAATTTGTTTTAAGCTGAAGCAAGGTAGGTTTAAGTTGGACCTGTGGAGGAAGTTCTTTACAATGAGGGTGGTAAAATACTGCAACAGGTTGCCCAGGGATGTGGTGGAGGTGTGCTGGTTTGAGGCTAATTGAAATATTTTAATGAGAGAAATTAGACCATTGGCTGTGAAAAGAAAGTAATACTGATGTCTATATCACTCATTGGTTTTGTTTAGGGATATAAACCCAAGAAACAATAACAAAGTCAATCAGTCTCTGCTGCTGCTGCTTGCCATATTAACTATCTCTTCCTGAACCTGTGTAACCTGATCTAATAATTCTTCTTCTAACCTTTTCTTGGCTTTCCACATCTCACCCCTTTCATGTAAGCCTTCAGAGATAAGGGAGGGTGTTGGAAGAAGGAGGGGAGATAGTTCAGAGCCCTGGTGAGCAGTTCTGCTGTTTGGGAGGAGCGTCGTAGTTCTGTATTTCTTTTATTTTGTACATAGTTGTAAATATCTGTGTATATTGTGTATATATGCTTACAAATTTGTGTATATAGCTTCATTCCTTAACTTCCAGCCATCTGAGTTAGTCTGGTGAATTGGGGCAGGGGAGCGGGGGGAGAACTCCCAAACTACCACAGGAGGCTTTGTCCACAAAGACATTCAAGACCACACTTGCTGCGGCCCTGGGCAGCTTGATCTAGTTGGAGGTGTCCCTGCTGACTGCAGCAGGGTTGGACAAGATGACCTTTGATGGTCCCTTCCAACCTGGTGTAATCCGTGAGTCTGTGACTGCAGAACTGGTGAGCTGTGCAGAGTACCTGGTGCAGGAATTAGTGCATGCAGGAACAGTGGTTTTTGCAGGGTGCCTCAGTGGCTGAGAGTAACAAGGAGGTGTGAGGTCCAGGCTGCCCAGGTAGCGCTGAGCAGCGTCTGGAGCTCATGGTGACAGATGGATTGGATGGGTAATGGTGTCTGGTCTTTCTCACTGCAGTCAAGGACTCTGATTGATTTGTCCAGCTTGCCATGATGAAGTGATTAATCTTGATGACACTTGCTGCAGCCCAGCCTTTGGTACACCAGAGTAATTCTTTTTTGCACCTGCCAACAGACAGGTCAGATAGTAGGATTCTCACTGCCTGTGAAAGTTGTGGACCTGATTTCTAAGAAAAACCTAATAGGTAGCTACTAAAGGGAATAGATCAGAAGATAACCTGCCTTTGGTACAGACTACAGGCAAGCAGCCTGTTTCTTGTAGTGAAGGGAAAGCAAAGGATGGACTGTATTTTCAAGAGTCCTTATCATTCCTGTGATAAGGCCAAGACTAACACTGCTATCCCTGTTATCTACTGTACAATGATATCACAAATGTCACTAGAAGGTACTCAGAAGGACAACAACCTGACCAACACAAAGCAGCAGTGCACACCCAGCTATTCAATATAGTTGATAAAGCTCCTCCCTCCCAGAATGGAAGAACCATTCCAGGACAGGTACACCTGATTGCAATGTAGCTCCTGTTTTGGACTAATTGCATGATGTGAAATTGTAATGGTATGAGACACTTCTCAGAGACCTGACATTGCCTTTCTTGCATGTGGCATTAGATAATTCACCTTTCTCAGTGTTCAGCCAACACCTAAGCATGGCAGGAATGGACCTTATGGAGGAATGGCTTCTACAACAGAAAATAGTAGTTGTCCCCTAGGAGCAGTTTGTACCAGTGACCCCTTGTTCCTTTGTCATTTCCTGTAATCCCTCTGACTCAGTAGTGTGCAAAATTAACCATGAGTCAATAATTTTCAAAACTTGAGCAACAAATATCGTCAGGTTGAGACATGCAGTGGAAAGGATAAATGCATTGTAAGAAGTTTAATGTTAAGCTTCCGTGTAAAGGTTAAATGTTTAATTTCTGTCCACTAATAATCTACCTACTTTGTTTTATCATGGCTAAAACTCTGGAGGAATGAAAGCTTGAATGATTGACCATAAATCATAGTATAGTCCACTTAATCCACTGCTAGCAAGGTTAGAGTTAATAGAGATTATTGATCACTGTAATGGTAAGTGGCAAATTGTTTTTTTTCCCATCAGCTCTTACTGGGTAGTTGCTTTCTGTAGGCCAAAGATGCAAAGGATCTTTGCACTGAATTAGCTTGGAAATCCAAACAATAGCTTCAGCCCAGGATACTACAAGAGTCCCCTGAGATTTCTGTAATGGTGCTGTTGTTCAGACGCGTTACAAAGCTATTTTTTTTTTCTTTACCATTGAGACTGGTAAATCCTTTGTTGAGAGCTGGGAAAGATTTGCAAATACTGAGATAAGAGGACTGTATCTCTCTGCACAATCACCCACCAACACCTGTTTGCACTTGACTAATTTTCCAATTATACAGAATCTTTCAGTACAGTGAGGGAATGTCCCTGGAAGAGAAGTTGCTGGTAGTCTTGCTGCACCTGGGAAGATATCTGAACCTGTGATTGAAAGCAGCTTTTGAAGCACCAACTGCTGAAAAAATTTTGTTTATAAAGAAGATATTAACAATATTGGGAAAAAATTGTTTACTTTATGTGGTGAAACACTGGCACAGGTTGCCCAGGGAGGGTGTGGCTGCTCCCTCCTTGGAGGTGTTCAAGGCCAGGTTGGATGAGGCCTTGAGTGACCTGTACTAGTGGGAGGTGTCCCTGCCTGTGGCACGGGCTTGAAACTAGATGACCTTTGACGTCCCTTCCAACCTTATCATTCTATGACTCTATGATTCTATGAGTGACAGAGAAAACAATCCCTACTCCATCACTACAAGAACCTCTGGACATTTAAAATACCCTTGACTTAGCCTGCTGTGTTTGTGTGGCACAATATCATTTACAGCTTCCATTCTTTCTCTTTTATTGGATGTGGTCTCTTCATCTTGTTAGAGCAAACAGCAGATAGGAAGCTCAGAATGGGGGAAGATGGCTGCCTGGTGCCACAAAGTGCAGCCACCTTGTGACAAAGCATCTGTCTTTTTTTCTGGGACCTCAGGACTTAAGTGAAGATTTGTCAAACTCTTGTCCTGTTACATCGATTTGGGCTGAGTACCAAAGGTGAAACTGATGTCCGGTTTTGATCACCCACTGAAAGTGAGATCAAAGCTTCTAGGTCTAGTATAGAATCAAATAATTTATGCCTTATATTAAGGTGTCAATATCAGATCTTTATTTGCAAAAGCTTTCCCTGTGCAAACTAGATGCATTAACATTATGCACACACTGAAAACACCAAGACGACCTGCACTTCCAACAGCTTGCTATGCCATCCACTGAGGCAGATGGATGTGAGACATATTAAGGGAAAGAATCCATTGAAAGTAGCATGGGAAATCAGCAATGACCCTTTCTCAGCCAAAGATCAGAAAGAAATATTTTTTTCATCCTTGGAGTATTTCTGAGATTAGAACTTTCTTTTTTTCCCCTGTTCTAAAATGGAATTAAACCCTCAAAATCTGGATGTGGTTTTTTCCCCATCAAACCAATGAGCTGTAAATAAATACATAAAAAGATAATTTCAAACGCTTCATTTTGAGCTCTTGACATTTTCCAACCTTTAATTTCTCTAAACTATGATTTTCAGTGCAATAAAACTTCATTCCCTCTCCCTTTCCCTTAGTTCTTCAAATTATATTTTGTTGGGGACTTTCTGCCTGGTTCTGTTAATAAGAAGTTAATTAGCAACCTCAGACTTAACCATCAGATAAAGAGCAGCAAAGGGTAGGTTTAGTTTCCCTCCCCACTTTGTAAATGTCAGGGTCCTGTGGCCAATCTGCCTTGGTAGAACAACGAAATGCTGATGCAAACCCATTTCTGGAAATGAAAAGCAGCTCCGACTGTGGTTTCTGCTTGTCATCACAATTGCCCTTGCAAAGAGAATGTCCTGGGAGCTGGCAGCAACATCTGGCTTGTGCTCCTTTGTCACACAGGAACAGGAACTGACTCCTCTCCTGACCAACTCTTTGGGGAAGGCATATGATAGGTGTCTGTGAGGGATGGACCAACATAGCAGATTGTGAATGGCTACTCATGAGGATTCTCTTTCCTCCTCTGGCTCTGAGTATCACCACGGTTGTACTGCAGATAAAAAAGGATCAAGGGATCAGCCATATGCTTTTGGTGGGTGTCTCATATACACACACACACATGTAAAGGTAAAATCTGTGTTTATGCCTACAATTATGCTCACAAACACAGAGAAAAGAAAGGACAACGTGTGCTTTGAAAAGACACAGGGCCTTTGTTTATTCACAAGGAAAGAAGAAGCAATCAATATGTTTGGGTAGGGGAAATGGATTGTCCTTAAACATTCTGCACAAGACAAAAAAGTTTCTATTTGCTGTTGATGTGAGTCTTTTCTAAAGATCAGTCCAGACTAGTTTGACTGCAGTCAGCACAGTGAAAAGCTGCCTTCAAACTTGCAGATGTATGTGCATATTTTTTTCTCCATTTAACTAGCATAAAAGCAAGTTTACTGCCTGGAAGTAGAAGTGTGTAGGTGAGCTTGGTGTTTCTGAACAAAGGTGAATGTTTTCTGTCACAGCTTACATTTTTATCTTTCCTTTTAAGAGTTCTTTTCTGGTTATTCATTTTCCCATATTGCAGGTTCCTAGACAATAAAATTCACTCCGCCCTTATGCAGCAACAGTATAAGATTTTTGGACCTGATATTTTTCATTACTCTAAATCCCAACTACAGCATGTGAAGAAAAATGGGACATGTGGGCACATGTATGTTTTTGCATGACAATTCCTTACTAGGGGATGATCCAGATGTAAACCCAAGTCCTCTGTTACTGCAGATATCTATTAAAATAAAACACAATCTACAGGTTGTAACTCCATTTGCAGACAGCAAGTTTTGACTCAAATCTTTCAAACAGTGGAGGGGAGCATGAGATGTGCCTGAGATGGCAGACAACCTGGCTTTCCCATTCCAGACTAATTTTTGTGATTGAAAAATTTCATAGGGCAATTTCAGATAAAGAATCAAGGTCTTGAACACTTTAGTGATCTCACAAAATCAATGATTGCTTCAAGGCTTTTGGAAAAAAAAAATAAATTAATTTTTCTTTTATATTTCTGTCCCCCACAAGTAATCACATTTTTAAAGGAATAGTTGTTCAGCACCTCCCAAGTGAAAAAACAAACAAACAAAAACCTCACAGCAAAACTGGGGCTGTGAGATTATCACAAATATCACTGAATCAGAGATGGGCTACAAATGGCATATTACTTGGAAATTTTGACAAAAACTGTTCCTTGTTTGTACTTTTGAAATATACTCAAAGAGGCTGCAGACTTATAAGGTCCCTTGCTGCACAGCACCATGATGTGGCTGCAGCATCCATAGCATTTGCTTCCATAAAACTTATCCAGACATTTGCCTTATGGCAAGGATGGGAGCAAGCTGAAACAGAAGTGAAATAAATTTTGTAACTAATAAAAAGCCTAATACCTTGTTCCTTTCTTCAGTCCCAATAGTTTCATTGTTTGCTTTGCTTGACTTGAGACTGCAGGAAGGAAGCCCAAAAGGAGAGTTTTTGATGAAGTGTCCAAAATTAATACCACTGCCCTGACACAGCAGCAGCAGCAGAGACATAAAAAAGAAGTAATGCTTAGCTACGGAGTTTTGGTTTCAGACAGATAATCGAAAGGGAACTCAAAGATATATTCAATTACAGGGAGATCTGGTGATTTGAACAGCAGCCCAGTGCAATGTGCCTCTGCTGTGACGAAGACACATGAGATTGGAAAGTGCTGGTGGGGACAGTTCTTGGGGGATGCCAGCTTCAGCAGCTTCTGCCGACATCTCTGCTCCCATCTAGCAATATCATCTGATGACAGAGTACATTAGGGCAAGGGGAAGAGAAGAGAATGTGCAGGGACTGATCACTGCTGGGTACTTGCCCTTCTCCCTGCTCCTCTGCTTGTGCTTTGGAGCTTTGATCCTGCCACAGCACCTGTCAAAGGGACTAAGGCAACATTTTATGAGTGCGCCACAGACACTCTCAAAGCTGCATGAAGTGCCAGAGATGCTCCCAGCTGTGTCCTGCCTGAGTATAAGGTGAAAGTGCCCAGGTACATACTGAGGTGCACAGCAGCTGATGCAGATGCCTCCCTTATTGCTGGCATGCAGTGTGTTACCACACCTTTACAGAGAGACTGCTTTTGTTTGAGGGAAATTATGGGACAACAGCAATAGGAAGCTTTAAGGTTTTCATCTGCTGATGTTTATGCATCTGAGGCAAGGTGGTTGTGGCAGCTGCAACCTGTTTTTCCCACCTGGCTTGGGAAAAATAAGGTGATGGCCCAAAGAGTCAGAGTCTCTGATGGGCTATTGTGTGCTCTCTGGAAATACCAAAGAAACAGGCAGTGTTTCTGGGATTGAAACTCAGAGAAAAACTCACTCTCAAGGGACACCCCACTATTGGCTTTAGTTGCCTGATGGAGGGTATAGAGAAGGCAGAGCCAAACTTTTCTCAGCAGTGTGCAGCAGTGAGAAGAGATTCTGTGGATAGAAAGGGAGATATTCAGACTTTTTTCTATTTTTTTTCCCCTATAAGAGTGATCAGATGTGGAAGTAAGGGGCCAAGGAGGCTGTGAAGCCTTTATTTTCAGATACAGTCGTACCTTGACTAGATACAGCCCCAAGCAACCAGCTATGAGCTAATGCTGTCCTCTGCATAGTTTGGACTGTAGACCTCATAGGTTACTGCTGTTGTGGAGAACAGCATTAAGCTCCTGAACCGTCACATTTCAGGAGAAGCTTTGCAGCAAACAAGAGCAGCAACAAGACCCTTCACTCTTCTCCAAATTTCCTTTGTGAAGAAACTCAGCAAACTTTTTCCAGAGAGGCCAGTACGAGCTCCTTATGTAGCCTTTTGGTTTTCATTCTATAGAAGTCATAATCCTCCTTCACTGCCTACAAACCATTGACTCCAACTCACTTCATGGTGAGGTGATCAAGACAGCATGCACCACAAAAACACCACCTGAGTCTTCCTCCTCCAGGAGTTTTAGTGGTTGTGAGCAAGGGGTTGACATTCAACCGTAGTCTGCATGACCATTACATTATTCAGTTGTGTTAAAGTAACCTCCTTAGCAAGGACTTAGTGATGACTTGTACTCAAATGTGCAAATAATACACTTGTAGAACATTAAGTTAGCTCTAATAGGGCAGTAATAATTTTTTTTTTTTAAATATGGGTGATTAGAAACTTCAGTAGTTAGAAGCTGTTAATGTACTCACCGTAAAGCATGAAAGTCCATCCTCATGAAATCCTAAATGACATTACTGTCTATAAATTTTACTGGAGGTGGCAAGAGCAGTAATTACATGGTTTGCACTAGATGTAGCACTTACCACAGAGGTACTAGTGGTAGATCTTTACCGCCTGTTGTTAAGCACTATTTTTGGGCATAGCCAGTAGCCAGGCTGTACTGTAAATAACATTGTTTTCCGTGATGGATTTCTGCACAAAGAGGAAAAAAGAGATTTTTTATTAAAAGAAAAATTGGAAAACAGTCAAGTGTAGATGGTTTAGAGAGTGGCAATGCAATAAAGGATATTGAGCATCTGGTTTAGTGTTGTCTGACTGACCTGTGTGGATGGCGATGACAGAAGAACCCATTAGCTGCTGGCAGAGAAGCGTGTCCGAGATTATCATACAGGTACCAGCACAGATGCATTGCAAAGCCCCAACTCCACAGGCATTCTTGCTGGCAGCAGTAGTGCAGCAGCCAGGAGTGGGTAGTCTCACACAGAGACTGGTTTGCACCGAAATAATCATCTGAAACCCCAGGGAAATCGCAAAACCTTTATGAGGTTATTTTTGTGCCTGTCCAAACCGGCAGTCAAATGAGATGACACTGGCACAGGTTGCCCAGGGAGGTTGTGGAGCACAGAATCACCCAATGTGATCTTCGATCACATTGGGTGATTCTGTGCTCCACAACCTCCCTGGAAGTGTTCAAGGCCAGGTTGGATGAGGCCTTGAGTGACCTGTTCTAGTGGGAGGTGTCCCTGCTTATGGCAGGAGGTTGGAACTAGATGATCTTTGAGGTCCCTTCCAACCTTACCATTCTATGATTCTATGAAGATGCAGGCACAGCCTGGCTTCCTTTTTACAGTTTGAGGCTGGATGCATTTAAGAGCCATAGAGAAGTCTTCCAAGAGGATCAGAGAGGTCTAGGGATGGACCAGAAAGTGTAAAATTGTTATTCTATTGCACAATTCTGCTATCCTTTATAAGTTGGCTGTTTGTCAGGCTCTGTCTCTTTTCTCCCTTCTCTCCCCTCCCAGGATTGTTTGAGTTTTTGTCTCCAGTATGGGGGAGGATTTCAGGCCTCTCTGTGGCCTTGAGCTGCCTGAGTGATTTTTCTATGCAACTCTAGCCTGGCTGTGCTAATGAAGAGGAGGAACTGGGGAGGGGAGCAGAGAGGAGCACTTTGGCCAGGGTATTAAGACAGGGGGCATTGGAGACCTGGGTGTTTGGTGTGCTTTGAAGTTTTGGCCTAAGGAGCTTCTTGGAGAACTGTGGCCAAGGTGGACTATGGCTTTGGTGTATTTTATGTGCTCTGTACTGTTTTATGTAGTTATGAGTAGCATTTCCGTTTAAACTCTTCCAATTCTACCCAATCCTGTGTGGGGCATTTTTCTTTTACCTCTTTTGGAAGAAGTAAAAGAGCTTCTGCCTGCCTCCCACAGACCAGTTATTTTGGGGTATCGATGACACACACTGCATCTCTCCTTTTTAGCCTTCCTTTGAGCCTGCCATCCAAAACAAGTCTGCCTCATATTCAGGAAAACATCTCACTGGCGTATTTCTGTCCACCTGGAGACCAGTGACAAGTGGCGTCCCTCAGAGGTAAGTGCTGGGACCAGTGCTGTTTAACATCTTTGTCAGTGACATGGACAGAGGAGTCGAGTGCACCCTCAGCAAGTTTGCAGATGACACCAAGTTGTGTGGCACAGTCNCCTTGAGTGACCTGTTCTAGTGGGAGGTGTCCCTGCCTATGTCAGGAGGTTGGAACTAGATGATCCTTGAGGTCCCTTCCAACCTTACCATTCTATGATTCTATGATTCTCCAGTTTTATTATTAGGGTGTACTTCTTTCTGATAAAATGTATATTTTTATTTTCACTTCTTGAAATAAGTTCACTGAGGTAGGGCAAAACTATTGTACTTGTTAGGAGGGTTCTTAGAGTAGCAGGACCTAGTTTTTATGCTGGGAACTTTAAGGCCTTGTGGCAGAGATGATAATGGGGAGCATCCAGCTGACAACACCTAATTTCTCATGAGATAAATGGAAAATATTCAACACAATGTCATGTTTCTGCTAGAGCTAAAAATATCTATAAACATACACCTCTTCTACCATCTGAGCTATCTGTCTGGTAGACTTCGATCACCTACATGGAGCTACACAAACAGAAAACAATCACTGTGAGGAAAACAAATAGCTGACAAATGTGATACACAAAACAATTTGGTTCTTCTTATCAATCATATAGCTCGTTAAAGAATGAATTAGTTAATTTGGGGGGAAAAAAGGGTTGGGATAAATTTAAAGCATGGAGATCATGACAGGTTGGATAGAGCTGTCTCTGCATAAGGTACCTCTCAGTCTATGTAATTTTTTGTTTTTAAATGCTCACTCCTTGTTCCGTACAGAAGTAGGGAGCTGTTCTGGGGCACAGAGGTGATGTTTTTGAGGATGACATAGGTTAGAAACTTCCCCTCCCCACTACTGAA
>WBNM01024703.1:0-21800 GCA_013399055.1 Ramphastos sulfuratus
TTTCATGTAAATATGAGGAGGAAGTTTTTCGAGGCATAGGAAGTTTCATTTAAACATGAGGATGAATTTTTTTTATTGTAACGGTGACAGAACAGTGGAACAGGCTGCCCAGGGGAGTTGTGGGTTCTCCTTCTCTGAAGATATTCAAAACCCACCTGGACACATTCCTGTGTGATCTGGTCTAGGTGATCCTGCTCTGGTAGAGGGGTTGGACTGGATGATCTTTTGAGGTCCCTTCCAGCCTCTGACGTTCTGTGAGTCTATAATTCTATGGTATAAAGTTTATAAGGGCTTCCTTTCAGCCTATAGGAGGGACTGTATTTTTATTCTCAGTAGTTCTTTTTCATGAAGACAACTCAAATGGTAAACAGACTTTTAGAAGACTTTTTACTCCACGTCTATCACTTGCAGTGTTTTCAAAGCCTCTTGCCTTTGCCTTCCACCTCTACAGGATTTCCTGAGCTTTTGGAGTTTTGTTACTGGAGTTTCTGAATAGAGTAGGAGTGTTCTGCAAGTGTGGGTTTTTTCATGTGTGTGACCACTGCTACATTTTGAAGTCCACAGTGACAAGGTAGAAGAGAGAATGTAACCCTGCATAGGGTGGAGAATGGATGTAATTCCACTTGTCTGGCAGCTGAGTTACTTGGGGATAACAACACCCTTCCAGGCACGTTCTTCTGTAAGGTGATGCAACATGGTGCAGTCAGTTCACTGTATCACAAATGAGTTGCATAAAGATGGTGTGACTGGGGAACTTGAGATACAGGTAGCAAGCTATCTAAACTTGCTTGCCAAGCTGTTCTAATAGAGCATTTAGGACACTGATTAATTTGGTGTATCAGTCTAATTTTAATATCATGTTATCTAACCTGTATAGTATGAAAGCAAGAGCCTGCTGATGTCCAAAGAACAAAGTAGTCTTTGATGAGGTCAGTTTGTATAGCACTTTTAGATGGGCATGTCTGGCGTTTCTACCTCTTGTGTACACAGTTGTACTTTCTGATGACTAGTATTTGATGGTCAGAAAGACACATTTAAATGGGAGCTGTTGTGTTTACACAGAAGAGTTCGTTAGTGACTGCAGAGTAGGAAGGCACTTAGTTTAAACCAATATAAATATATTTTAAAAATCAAAGGACTACATAAAGCAGCTATGATTGTCTTGTTTCATGCTCCTGGATTTTCTTTTCTCAGTGGGGTGTGCTGTGATTCTTGCTGGCTCTGTTAACACCTGCATGCACTTGGCATTACTGCTTTGTTATGAAAATGTGTCTAGCAGGTCTAGGGAGGTTCTTCTCTCCCTCTACTCTGCCCTAGGGAGACCACACCTGGAATTCTGTGTCCACTTTTGGGCTTCCCAGTTCAAGATAGACAGGGACCTGCTGAAAAGAGTCCAGCGGAGAGCTAGGAGGATGATTGGTGAACTTGAGTGAAGGGAAACTGGGACACCTGGGGCTGTTTAGTCTGGAGAAGAGGAGACTGAGGGGGGATTCTGATCAATGTCTATAAATATCTGAGGAGTGGGTATCAAGTGGATGGGGCCAATCTCTTTTCACTGGTCAGCAGCAATAAGACAAGGAGCAATGGCTACAAACTGGAACATAGAATGTTTCCCTTCAACACAAGAAGAAACTTCTTTACAGTGAGGGTGACAGCACTGGAACAGGCTACCCAGAGAGCTTGTGGAGTCTCCTTCTCTGGAGACTTTGAAAACCCACCTGGATGCCTTCCTGTGCGGACTACCCTAGGGGATCCTGCCTTGGCAGGGGTATTGGACTCAATGATCTCTGGAGGTCCCTTCCAACCTCTAAGATTCTGTGATTCTGTGTATTACAGGTTCCAAATCTCCCTTTCTTTTTAAATGGTTTTAAAATTATGGCTGTTTTCCAAAGCAAGACTGTTCCACTTGGGTAATATTCTACTTAGGTTTTAAGGTGCTGAACTCTAATTACAGACTTGAGAAGTTCAGATCCTCATTACTCAGTTAAGTCACAGCAGACACAGCAATATTACCTACTTCTGAAAAAAATGGAAAACTTCTGGGTTAATGTAGATACTGGTGGTAAATTGCCATGTGTGTGTGTTTGTTTGAAAGTGAAGACCAATGGCATCCTGGCTTGTATTAGAAACACAGTGACCAGCAGGAACAGGGAGGTGATCACTGCCCTGTACTCAGTACTGGTGAGGCCACACCTCAAATATTGTGTTCTGAGCCACTCACTACAAGAATGACATTGAGGTACTGGAGCTTGTCCATAGAAGGGCAACAAGGCTTGTGAAAGTCCTGGAGCACATGGCCTATATGGAGTGTCTGAGGGAGCTGAGGTTGTTTAGTCTGGAGAAGCGGAGGCTGAGGGGAGACCTCATTGCTCTGTACAACGACCCGAAGGGAGGCTGGAGTGAGGAGGGGGCAACCTCTTCTCCTTAGTGTCAAGAGACAGGAATAGAAGAAATGGTTTAATCTGTGTCGGGGGAGGTTCAGGCTGGATGTTAGGAAATACTTCTTCACAGAGAGGGCTGTCGGACATTGGAATGGTCTGCCCAGGGCAGTGGTGGGGTTGCTGTCCCTGGAGGTGTTTCAGCACTGTGTGGACCTGGCGCTTAGGGATGTGGTTTAGTGTTTGACCCTTCAGTGCTGGATCGAGGGTCGGACTGGATGATCTTTGAGGTCTCTTCCAACTGGATGTTATCTGTGACTCTGTGACTGCTTTTCATTGATCTCCAACTGTGGTGGGAGAGATCTGGTCCTGTGAAAACTCAGGTAATTACTTGAGTTTTAAAAGCACTTGTCGACTCTTGTTTATAATGTGCATCATGAATTGAGGAAGAGGAATATGCTACACGAGCAAGTCTGTTGGCATTTTTTGATCTAAATTGTAATGTCCTCAGTCAGGAGGCAGTCAGTAAAATCCATGCAGTGCAGATGGGGAAGTACTTTTTTCTGTTAAGTATAAAGTCAATAGTTTGTATAATATTTACATATTATATTAAGTACTGTAGACATTTTTTCCTTCCTTCTAATTAGTTTGATGTGAAGAATCTGTTTATTGTGAGTTCTCTTTAGAATTGGTGTTTTCTATTACTGTGTGTTTAAAGAGAGAATTCAACTTTTGACAACTTTCTCTTTAGGTTTGTAAGCAAAATACTTGTAATACCCAACTATCCTGATTTGCTGTTGTCAGCTTCTGGGGTATGTATTGCAGTTTCTTCCAAAAAGTATTTTTCTGGAAAATTTAGACTAAAACCATTGTTTGCTTGTGGTTTCCCCAAATTCTTTGGAATGCTTGGAAAAATCTCTCATGGTTTGCAGCATGCCCCCTCTCTTCTCATCCTTACCTCCCTTTCTCAGCTTTCTGCTCAGTTTTCAACCATTCTGTTGCTAGGTCATGTACGAGCCACTTGCTGTGCTTACAGCATTCCTAGCTTGTTGAGATCATTAGGCTGGAGAAATCACAAAGTCCTCATAATTTCTTTATCATCACTTCATCACTTTTGCTTTGGAGCACAGACAAACTTTAGACTATTAAACAACTTTTAAAGTAAATAACCAGCCATGATAATGAATGTCTTGAGAATGAATGGCCTTAGAATCACAGAGATGTTTTGCAGCTTTTAAGGTGAGAAAATTGTTCCTTTTATATCCTCCCACTTGCTTTCCCCGGCAAGACTTGTTCTGAATTACGTCCTTATTTGTATGTCCTCATAATAAGTCTAGAGCATGTGGTGTAGAGATTGCAGTGTAGTGCTACACAATGCTTGGATGAGGACTCAATAAGTGAGCGTTCCCTTCTTTCCTTGCCGCCAGCTCTTTTCTTAAATTGATGGAATTCTGCTGTCATGACAGACCCATACAGCATGAGTAGGTGGAATTGGCCTGAAAGAAGGCAAACAATATTCTTTGTTTCCCAGACTACCAAAACTGCACAGGAAACAAGTAGTATTTTCTGTGAAGATTGTAGTAATTGCTAAGATTTGATATCAGCTGCCGCTCTTGATTCCCTAAGGCTCTTGTCTTTCCTTCCTCTAATTCCTTAAGCAACTCTAGCATTAGTGCTGCGTGCAGCAGTATTTTGTTCTTAGTAAATACTCTCTGATGACTCTCTTTCCAGAGAGGTGTTTAGTTTCTCTCCAGGAGGTTACTAAATCAAATGAGAATTTGAGTGATAACAAAAATAGGGACAGAGGAGGGCAGTCTGAAAGAACTGACATTAAAATGCATAGCATTTGTGTTACTGTGCTATTTGAGGCAGACTTGAGATGTGCTCCTCCAGCTATCCAATTTTCACTTCAAAAGAATTACAGTTAGCATGATTGAATAATTTAGAATGGAAGGGGGAAATTATGTTAATTAAAATGATTTATCTGCAATTTGAGGTCTTAACTAAGTGACTGTTTAGCAGCTTCTGTGGGAAGCTCTTCAGGGAAATAGGATTTAGCTGAAGGCCATGATGGCATCTCTTTGCCCGAGGTGCTGTTAGTAATAGACTTGTATCTGCTTCCGTCTGTCCAGGATTCGACTCTGAGACTTTGGGAGTACAAAAGTGGCGAAGAAGTGTACTGCTGTCATCTAAGTAGCATCTGTGGGCCTGAGACAACCAAAACTGACCAGGTACACCTCTCTGTGTTGGTGCTTTTGCTATCCTCCTCATCCTTACATCTACCAAATGTGTTTGCTGCACTTTGTTACAATTGCCTCCCTTCTGTCAGTGGGTTTGGAAGTCATGTGAGACTTAGAAACTGTTAGAGTAACCCGGGATTTCAAGAAAGGAAGAAAGTCCCTGAAATCCACTCCTGTGTGCTGTGTACATTTCTAAGCAGTGCCAGGCAGTGACCAAAAGAAGCTCTTTGTACTTCTTCCCAAATACAAGTTCTGCACACTAGACAGTGCCTTCATTTCAAAATGTTTCCAAAACCACAGGTCCTTTAGTCTCTTAGCCAGAAAATACCTTGTAACACCTGAAAGACTGAAAGATCTAAAACCTCACGTATTTGTAAAAATACTTAGAATTTCAAATGTTAAGATTGCAATTTATCTGGGCAGAAAGAAGCTTTGTAACATTTGTAACCAGTCACATGCAACAGTACTGCCTTGTGGAGTCCAAACATTGAGCTTGTTCCTTTGGGTTTTTCTGGGCAGTATGAGACCTACATGAAAATACTCCAGGAACTGTCTTTAGCTTCCAGCCTGTACGTGAGCTGTGTCATACATACACAGTCCCAATGCTACTGTGATTTGGGATGTTAATCTGATGTCAGCAGTAATTCTTGTAGTACTTGATCTCAGGTTGTGTTCTTTGTTCTTGCATGAATTGGCATATGACCTATAGGCAGCAAACCAGCAGTCGTTCTTGTCCCTGCCATGTACATCCTATTAAGCCAGCTGGTAATCTCTTGGGTCATTTAAGAGTTGTTCATCTTAGAATCCATCCTGCTGAGTGTTTTTCATGTGAATTTCTAAAAACACTTCCTCTCTGAAGACCACAGCAGTCATGCAGTTGTTAGGTTACTAGGCAGGCTGTAGCCTTGCATGGCTCCTGGGACAAATCCACTGCAGAATTCATATCCAGCCAGAAAATGAAAAGTTCAGTCCTTCCTCCCTTGTCTTTTGCTGTGATTTTGGTTAGTGGAAGTGTGTCGTGCTTGGCCTCTCACAGCAGTTGGAGCTATTGCTGGGGATCACTCAGAAGATTCTTTGCTCTCTGAGTAGGTCTGGCTTGATGTTATTAGTGGGGTTATAACCCATGAACTGGAATTATAACCCATGGAAAGACCAAGCTCAGCAACTCAAGGTTTATTCTGTGCAGAGACAGCTTTGTGTTGGAGTAGTAATGTGCATCTCTGTGCCTGTGCATAAGCCCAGGAAGACAACCACTTGTATCACAACATTCAAAGCTTGGATACTAGAAAGCTTGGGTTTGGCATAGAGTTCCTGTTAGCAGGTATTCAAGGTAATGTCTGTATGGACAATTTAACCTGCTCCTGAACTTGAAAGTATACTTTAAAGCACGAAAATGTGGGTTAAGAACTTTCCACCCCCATTATTGGGATTTACCAGACTGGCTCAGGCAGTTTGGAAGTAAGATGAAGCTGTATTTACAGCAAAGCAAAATCCACAAGCATATATGCACAATATATTTACAAGTAGTTACAACTGTATACCCATTAGAAATAATACACAAACTGAAACTCCCTCCTGGACAAAGAAACTACTCAGAAGGGCTCAAAGTTACCCCCTTCCTTTCTCCCTCTACTTTTCCCAGACAGACAAACAAAACAACCAGCAAAGCTTATGTTGTCATGTGTTAGCCAAGATTAGTGGAGATATATGAGTGTAGTGAAGAGGAAGCAAACAGATCCAGCAACAAAGAACAGAGTGCCTGAGATTATTTACATTTTGGTTTTTTATCCCTCTCAGCAAACCAATGAATGATACAGACTTCATCATTATTTTCTTTTCACAACCAATGATCTAATTTCTCTCATTAAAATATTCCAATTAGCCTCAAACCAGCACACACACCTGAACCGGAGACCTCTTGTACACATTCACAAAGTCTGTGACTCATTTTAGTTTGAGTCTAGTGATTAAAATCTTTGAAGTAGCTATTGACTTTTTTTTTTTTCCACAAGGTAAAAAAACGAGTGTACCAAATTAGGCTGCAAGCCCATCTAGCTGTTATTTAGACTAGATGTTAGGACGTAGTTCTTTAGCGTGAGGGTGGTGAGGTACTGGAACAGGTTGCCCAGGGAGGTTGTGGCTGCTCCCTCCCTGGAGGTGTTCAAGGCCAGGTTGGACGAGGCCTTGAGTGACCTGTGCTAGTGGGAGGTGTCCCTGCCTATGGCAGGGGGTTGGAATTAGATGATCCTTGAGGTCTCCTTCCAACCTTACCATTCTATGAGTCTATCCTCTTATAGTCTGAGTGCAACAGGATTTGAGTTAGGAAGGAAGAGTTAATATTGAGGCAATCCTAGAAAATTATCACTAGAAGTAAGTGGCTTGGGGAGTTTCAAACCCAAAGTGTTTTAACTTTGTGTTCAAAACTGGCTCAGAAGAGCGCTTTGATGAAACAACAGGGTTTGATAGCCATCAAATTTATGCCTACAGTAACATTGCAAAGTATTTCTTGTGGAGGCAAGAATGGTTTTATTACAAAATTGCCTTCTGCCTTTATTGGATCATTGAGGACTAGCAAGCAAATAACTGTAAAGTGGGGACTCCTATGGATAACTTTAAAAATGCTACTTGTTGCTTAATGTGGCTTAGCATTTAGTAAGATAGCTTGTATGCAAATTAAAGGTGCTTGATCTCACACTGAATCCTAAGTCCACTGTTTACAAACCAATTTAGATTTAACTACATGATAAACCTTGAACATAGCATTGGATAAACTAATAAATGTTCCTCTAAAAAGTATTAGAAGAAAAAAAAAATCATTGCAACAAGCAGGGACTCCAGCTCTTAGCGTTTTTGAAGGTGTTTGAATGTAGTTTAGTCATACTTGCCTTATCTCCTAACACACCTGATAAGTCCCTTCCATATGATACTTTTGATGCTGATGAAGTGTCTCAGTAGAAATTTGAGCAGTCTGGCTGTTTGAGGAGTCTCTGGCTTGTTTATCTCGCTGTGACTTAGCAATGACAGAAGGGGAAACCCCACAAACTGTAGGTTAAAGAATACAACACAGCAGTTGTTAAACTGTATTCCTGCAGTGTTTTAGAGTTCTTCTATCCACTGCAGTTATGTGTAATGGTGATCTTATGAGCCTCAGGCGGGCCTATTCCTTCAATCTCTGAAGCTCTGCTTGCTACTCACTCTTAACAGCAGTTTTGGAATCTGTCTTGCATGACATTAAACCTGCACAGTGCTTGAGGGGTGCAGAAGACTTAGCTGACTTCCAGAGTTCATACGTGTTTGGAACAATGACCAGGCAGTGTCCCAGTGATTAGACAGCTGACAGATTTAAACCTTAGCGTGGTGCACTGCCACTGTTGTACTGTGTTACTACACAGCTGGCAATATGTGCTTCTTTCAGATCAGTTGCTGTCTCAGTGGCCAGCAGGCTCAAAGGGGGATGGAAGCTTGACTTTTGCTGGGATCATAGTGCTAGGAATGCCAGAGGTGATGTCTGGTGGTACTGTTTAGTCATACTGCGGATCCAGGTGTACTACAGATCACCTTCACAACCTAGTGTGACATTTATAGTCTGAATTTAAGGGAACAATATCTTGAGTGAGCAGTTTACAGATTGTAACTATCCTGCTGTCTACAAATTACTTTGGCCAGCAAAGATCAGATGGGGATATAAGTGGTTTCTTTCCTCTTCTTTTGCTTTGCATTCAATTTTTTACTGTTGAATTTAATTTTTACTGTTGATAGCCGCTGTGAATGCACTGAAGCTTGAAACACAGCTTGAAGCACAATGATAATGGAGTCATCAGTAATAGTGGGCACATAAATGTGGGCTTATTTGAGAGCACATAAATGTGGGCTTATTTTGCTTGGCAGATGATGAATGTATGTGTGTTTTAGGCATGCAAGGGTGTTTTTGAGCAATGTAGCGTTGTTTTCAGCTGATGGGTTGCAGATCATTTGTTCATTTTCCTACTAGAATGGAAGTAATTCTCTAAATTTGTAGTGCTATATAAATATTTTCCCTGCGTTGGAGCTTTCACCTCATGTGATCCTCTTGACAGCAGAGGCTTGTTTAGGGTCCAGAACATGAATTGCACAACTCCATTCCACTTCTCCAGTATATTAATTTTTCATAGGGTCAACTCTTCTCACAGATGACATCAAAAGTTACTCTTAAGGTGTTGGCAGGTAGATAACAGTGTCATCTAAATGCTGAATAAATTCAGAGTGTATCAAGTGAACTCCTGCTTAGCACATCCTGTGGATGTGGTCTACCTGGACTTCAGCAGGGCCTTTGACACTATCGCCCACAGCAAACTGCTGGCTAAGCTGTCTGCTCGTGGCTTGGATGGCAACACTCTGTGCTGGGTTAGGAACTGGCTGGAGGGCCGAGCCCAGAGAGTGGTGGTGAATGGTGCCACATCCAGCTGGAGGCCTGTCACTAGCCGTGTCCCCCAGGGATCAGTACTGGGCCCCATCCTCTTTAACATCTTCATTGATGATCTGGACGAGGGCATCGAGTCAGTCACCAGCAAGTTTGCAGATGACACCAAGCTGGGGGCAGATGTTGGTGGGTTGGAGGGCAGAAGGGCTCTGCAGCAGGACCTCGAGCGCCTGGACAGATGGGCAGAGTCCAATGGGATGGCGTTCAACAAATCCAAGTGCTGGGGGCTGCACTTTGGCCACAACAACCCCATGCAGAGCTACAGGCTGGGGTCGGAGTGGCTGGAGAGCAGCCAAACAGAAAGGGATCTGGGGGTGCTGATTGACACCCGCCTAAACATGAGCCAGCAGTGTGCCCAGGTGGCCAAGAAGGCCAATGGCATCCTGGCCTGCATCNCTTGATGATCTTTGAGGTCTCTTCCAACCTTGGTGATACTATGATACTATGATACTGTGATAGCCTGCTCTTGTAGCTCTTCATTAACTGATTTCATGCACTTGTCCTAGAACAAAACACTTCTCTGTTCACTGCTTGTGTTCACTTTGCTAATTGTTAACTTACCCACCCATGTAAAGGAAAGAGCTTACAAAGAAGATACGTTTCCTTGTCTCTGTCCAGCTGTGAATAACACTTGGTTCACATCAAAAAAGCCTCCTTCTCCCTCCCTCAGTGAGGGTGGAGGAGAGCTGTTACATACTTCAAGTTCACAGCATGCTTTTTCTCTTTGACAAGCTGTGTAGGTGGGCACTTCCCGCCACTGCACTTGCCCAGCCTGTTTGTTGTGAGACAGAACAGCAGAGCTTTGTTGTCAGAAATAAATATTACAATTTGGGTTTTTTTAATCTCCTGGCCTATTCTCTTAAATGTCTAAAAAAACTCACTGGTGTTTTACAGTAGGAGCTGTCAGTTCTACTCTAAAGCTGTGGTTTAAATGGCTCCATACTGCAATAACTACATTTAGATGTACTAGCTGCAGAGAGCCTTTCTGATTCAGCCCACTCATCATACTCAGTATTTGGAACCCTAAGCATTTTTTATGTCCATGTGAAATGGAGGGGCTGGGTCCCAAAGCTGAATATGGACTAACAACTTGTATTTCTGCAGAGTAGCAAGAGATTAGTACCATCTGTTCCCAAGAGCTCTGAAACATATCATCTTTTTTGATAATGCTTTTTATAATGTGTTCTTCTGTCCAAACTGATAATCAAGTATGTGAGTGAAAAGCGTGTGCATGTCCTTGGTCTTGCTTTTTCCCCCTCATGAGATTGTATCACACAAAGGATTTTATTTTTTCTGTCACATGCTGGAGATGCACTGTTGAACCCTGAGTTTTTGCTACATATATACCATTAATTAACTCTCTTTCCCACAAGTATTTTATCTTTTTGGTAACTACATCATGTATTGTTAACAAAATAGTTTTCTTCTGGTGGTGAACTTGCTGGCTTGAATGTTTGGAAGCTGTACAGCTCTTCTTGCTTTCCTATGCAGATTGCAAAATTCTAAAACAAGCACCCTGACAATACCTATACATTAGCTGCTAGCTCTAAAGGTGAAGTCCCATGGTTACTCCCAAACTCAGCTCAACCTGCTGAACCAGAGATTCAGTCCACTGATCAGTGTCGTGTTAAGGAAAGAAGTGAGGGCTGGAATGAAAGTCAAAGGTGAGGATGCATCTGAATTCTGGCATCAGAATGTCTAGAAGATGTAATTTCTCTGCCCTAAAGGGAGCAACTCAATACTTCTCTGGTAGGAAGGTTTTATTAATTAGAAGTGCTGGTGTTACCATTGCTTATAAAACAGACTTGAGAACCAGCCTTTTGCTTTTGCAGTTTTGTCCCTCACATTATATAACACATACTTTTTCAAAAGCACCCTAGGGCACCTTCTCACAGTTTCTCTGCTCTTTGCAAGTTCTTACTTCCCACTCGAGGATCCTCAAATCAGTTGTTAGATATTTCAAGTCGTATGGCTTGTGCAACAAAGCTATTTCTCTGATTCTCTGCCAGATAAAGCTGTCTATCTTCTAAATAAGGAGTGTGATGTGGAATTTTTTTGTTGATTTATTTGGGTTTTTTTCAAATGGGAAAATGGCCTCAAGCAGTCTTGCCTTATTCTTCAGAACACGTTTTCTGTTAAGACTTCACCCAGAAGCAGGTTGAAAACAGACAACACAGCAAGGATATTATCAATGCTTAACTACTTTAACAAACAGAATAGCAGCTAATGGCTTGTGCTTATAACCTCTGAGCCCCTGATGTGATATCCTGGCTGAGCAGGCTTGGTGTTGATGTTTTAGCCATTAGCATTGCAGGGGAGAATGTTTGGCAGTAGTGTACTTTTCCTTCATCTGTCAGTTTATCTATTAAGAGTGGTTCACTACATCTTTTGCAATTGCTCTGTTTGGATGTCTGTGAAGGGAGATGTGTGGAAAACTTAATAGAACAGCAAACATTGATACAAAAATGGACTTGCCTGCAGTTTAAAGGTAATGATTTTGCTTAACTTAATGTAAATTATAACATCTGAATTTTAAAGGCTACGACATGAAATGATATATGAATTTTCTGCCCATAACTGGTCTTAACTTACAAGAATGGTTTTTTTTCCTAATAGAAATATCCTGTGTCAAGAATAACCTACTGCTGTCAAGGTGGTTATGTTGCCATTCTCTGTGTCTGGTAAGAATAAATGGAGTAATATCTGATATCATCACATCTCCTGCAAAGTCAGGAGCACCTTTCCCCATTTGTTGGCCTAACTTTTCACTAGCCTGCAGTACATGGTTCTGTGAATGTCTGAGTGTCACAAGCCTGTGGCCTCACAGGGAGCCTCCCAAGTCCTTATTTTACTTGGTTTGTTGTCTAGTAGTAGTAGTAACATTATTAACATTGTTACTTACTAGTAATTGTTACTGTTATTAGCATTATTACTATTATACTATTCCACAGAGGTGAGCTTAGTTCATAGAATCATAGAATGGTTTGGGTTGGAAGATACCTCCAAAGGTCACCTAGTCCAACCCTCCTGCATTGAGCAGGGACATCTTCTACTAGATCAAGTTTTGCAGAATTTATGATGCCTTTCCCTCATAAGATGAAACACAAAGCTAGGGTGTGTGAGAGCTCTGCTCAGTGCTCTGGATGTCTCCCTAAGTTACTGTGCCTGACCACTTGGTTTAAGTCCTATTTTCTGTGACCATGAAGCAGCCAAACTTAGGTTACTGTGTACTGCTCCTGCTAATTGGTTCAGCTGTTCTGTTTAAAACCACAGCATTGCTTCATATTAAAGCTGTAAAGAGTCTATGTGTCTTGGCTTCAGGCACTTGAATTTACATAAGGAGAGCACTCAAGCGCTGAAGGGTCCAAGTGCTGAGGAACCTTTCAAATCTGACTAGCAAGGGAGTGTCTTGCAGGGACGAACAAGCCTTTTTCCCCCTCTCATTCTATAGTCTAGTTCTTCCTGACAAAAGCTTGCCCAACAGGAAAGGGAGAGATTGCCAGAGCTGCCTGTACTGTGAAATCTGCAGTCTGTCCCCTCAGTGAGCTAAGTCTTCTCTAGATCAAGGAGCCTTAGCTGCTTCCTATCATGCCTTCTTCATGGACATCCCAACTGGCTCTGGAAGGAAATGTTATGTCACCTGAGTGCTTTACCTGTGTCACTTACCCAGGAGTTGTGCCATGCTCTGAATCAGGCTTTTATTGCAAGCTCCACAGCCCAGAGTTTCTGAACAGTGCTATCACAGGGACCTGGTAGGTGACTCAGTAGGGAGCTGAGGTGACCTACCTGGCATGCTGGGGAATTGTCTCAGGGAGTTTAGGAAGCTCTGCACGTAGAGGCTGTGGAGGAATGAATGGTGATGGGAGAGATGGAGATGAGTGCAGTGCCAGTGTCCTATTCTTCAGCCATGTCAAGTTTTCCTGTCCCTCTCATTCCCTTCTCCTCTCCCTGGCATGTAATTCCTTTCCTGTTTTATTTTGACTGGGGCTCAGCTACATGTTCTTCAGAGAAGTCCTTTAGACCAGCGTGTTATGATGCAACACTCCTGATATAAATGCTTTGAAATTCCATATACTACTTTTCTTTTAAAAAGAAGACTGTTGACTGCTTTTTCTTTCATGTAACACTTGAAAAGCCATTTGGCATGCTAGGTAGTTACAGCTTCTGATGTAAGCAAACTGCACTTTTAAGTGCTAGGGTATTTTTCGCAATTCCTAAGGACTTTGCTTTGGCTTTCTTTGGAATTAGAGTGGATGTTAGTAGTTTGTTATACATTCGATGGCTATAGGTGGATTTGGTAATAATTAGTTTTTCCTCTCAAAAGTATTTCCACAGTCTACATCTTTCAACTTGATGCCAATGCCCGGCAGCTAATTTACAGGCAGCAAATCTCTTTGAAACAGAAAATCTGGGACATTGCATTTGAGGAAACAGGAAATCTATGGATTTTGGAAGAAGACAGTGAAGCTCCTCTTCAATTGTATAGACCATGTGATGGAGAGTGGAAGGTAGATACTTTTGTTATGCTGACGTGCTCAGTGTTTTGTGTTGTCTTCAGGCTGTAACAAAAATGAAGCAAAATATGTTCCACAAAAGCTGTACACTTCTCTATGTCCTGAGACTGAGTAAAAGGTACAGATACACATCTCATTCTACTTCTCTCACCTGTGTGTAATGCAAAGCTGCTGAGAGCTTGTTCCGAATGTCTGTTCTCTGATAAAACTAACATCTAACATAGTGGGATTAAGCAGAATGATTGCCAGCTCTTTAAACCATTGGCTGTGCTTTCTCTGTGCTACACATGGTTATTAAAAAAAAAATAAACTGCAAACCAACAAAATCCCTTTTCTGGTTTGCTTGGGAGTGCTTTCCACACAGCTTTCCCCATGCCTGCCTGTGAGGTGGCCTTTGGGGCACAAGACATTCTGGAAGCATTAGGAGACTTTTTTTTCATTGAGACCAGGGAGTCAGATTTGAGGCATGTGCTATCAAGTGCTTTGTAATAGCCTTGATACACATTCCTTGAAACGACTGGAAACTCAACTTGTTATCTGTGTGATTATAGTATAGTTGTGAAGTTTAAATTAAACTTCTTTGACCCTTATGTGTTCTTTGTGGTATTCCTTTTCCTCACAGATTATTAAGTGGAGATCCGTTTTCTTTTCCTTCAGGCTGCTATGTTTCCCCTGCAGAACATGTGATCTCTGGCCAGATTTCTATAGGAATCCTGGAAAAAAAGGAGCCTAAAAGACATCATGGAGGGCTTTACACTCTCATTTCATCTCATCCAAGAGCTGTAGCATTTTTTCAGTGTGCTGTGAGACATGAGATTGTTTGTTTTCAAATCATCATGCAGTGTTCCTTCTTTTCCCAGCCTGCATTTGATGACGAAGGATTGCAGATGATGTCAAAATACCTTCAAGACAACTGGACAGTATTTGAAGGTGAGAAAATTGGCCTAAAGGCCCAGGAAATGCAGTTTTTACAGCTAAAGCATAATATTTAGGAGCAAAATTGGATTTCAGGTCAATTCATCTGGCTGATGAAGCCATTCAGTCTTCAGGTTACTGTTACCACAAAATGATGTAGCTATTTATGTCTGAATTATAGCTTTATAACTGTTTTACATGGACACCTTATCACAAAGATGTATCTAAACACCCTGTGACAGAGCTGCTGGAGTCTGTCTTATTGCTCAGATACTGAAGACTATTATTTGTCACCTTGTCTCTTCACCTGGGTGTGACAATTTATCTGAAGTACAGAGATGATAAGAACAAAATAGCCATGGGAGGAGCAGCTTCACTGTAAATATGGGCCATCCTGATCTGCCTTCTCAAGGCAGATCTTGTGGAACTTGCTGTGGATGGAGGGTGTGACCATGGTGCGGTCACACATGGAGGGTGATGATGATATCATCAGGGATGAAATTGATTGATGTCAGCTGGGTTGGTTCATTTCGTTTTTGATTTCTGCCCTGTCTCCAGTCTCTGGTAGAAAAACAGTACATGGTTTACTAGTTCAGAAGCATCTTATGTTTGTAGGATCTTCTGTGTTTAAAATCCACTCTATTTAAAAGCTTAAATAACAGGAGTGATGGCAGCCAGGTCAAGAAGGGTTGTAGCATGTGCTGGTGGATGTTTCATTATGTACTGCAAGTTGATCAATTGAAAGCTCTCTCTTGTGCTTTGCTAGGGTACAGGGAACCATGTTGCTTTAAAAAAAATGTTAGAGTCCCCGCTGATCTACCTCTTGGTCTGTTCTTAGTGGTCGTACCACATTAGATGAAATAATTACAGGAAGGTACAGTCTAATGTAAAGTCTTATTATTATCTAGTATTGGATGGTTTAGGCTGTCACTAAGTTGTCACTAGGTCAGTACAGTCTTTGAAATCTAAGAGAAAGATACTCCTTTAGAAGGGAGAGAGTGTTTGCATGTAGATATTGTAGACTTGATGGTTACAGCCAGGCAGATAATTAGAAGTATGAGGTCTGAGTGAAAATGAGCAACAGAGGAGTAAAAAGAGAAGGCAGGGGAAAAGAGACTGAGCGTAATTAGCCAATGTAGCAAATTACTGTGGTACACAGTAGCTGGTCACGTCTGCTGGGAAAGTAGGACTGCTCAGATGACAGGGTCTGTTACTGCTAATGAGTAATGGGAGGCTCACTTGATAAGCACTTACTCCAGTGCATAATTAGTGCTTGAAATGGCAGTTACTTCTTTTAAAGAACATACTGATTACTTTGTTTGAACCCAGTCTTAATCCCTGCATATCATCCTTTTATAAACTTGTTTCACCTGATTGACGTAGGATTTAAGGTGCGTAGGTCAGTCCTGAAGTACACGTTGAACAGTTTGATGTTGTAGCTGCTCTCAGAAAAAGGTAGAGCAAGATTCAGTACAGTTCATTCTCTGCAGTTAATCCACTACAGTTAGTTCTCTGTTATCTGGAAAAACAGTGAAATGGGGTAATGAAAAACAAAGATAACACAAAATATTGTAAAATTAAGCTGCAAGATCATGCTGAGGTGAAATAGGTCAGGGATGCTGCTCTGTGAAATAGTTAACCTGAACTAGTAAATGCACTCTGTGCAGTGCACTACAGGCATACTTCCTGATTCATGACCTGAGCTAGATCAGATGAAAGCAATTCTAATATTTCTCTGCCTGCAGCATAGTTAGGGAACAAAGTGGATAACCCATCCACAGACAATTGTGACCAGCTCTAGGTGACCCAGTTCTGGCAGGGCGTTTGGATTAGATGATCTTTCAAGGTCCCTCCCAGCCCCTAACATTCTGTGATTCTGTGAGGCATGACCGTTTAAAGACTCCACTAGTGATGCTTACCTGTTTCCTGTCGCTGGCTGTAGCTCTTTGAGATGCCGTTGCTCCTGTCACTCTGTTCACTGTCCCCCTGCAGGTTGTCATCCTGCAGCATGGACAGCAGAGTGAGGACTCAGGCTGCTGTCATAGGAACACTTTGCAAACTGTGTCTGTGTAGGTGGATGATTGGACTCGATGATCTTAAGGGTCTTTTCCAAACAAAACAATTCTGAATTCAATGCAGAATTGTCAAGTAAGGAGCAGCATGGATATTCAGCCTGACAGCATGCCATTTCTGCCAGGGACAAAGGCCAACAAATTGGTTACTGTGTGAGTGCAAGACCCTCAAAAGTAAAGGCCTGGGCTTTAATGAGTATCAGTGAGGGAAAGTTGCTTCATTGGTGTACCAAGAAACAAGGGGATGCTGTGTGTATGTTACTGTGGAGCTGCACAGTAGCTTCAGGACCAAATCCTAGCAAGTGCTGGATTTCCTTGCATTTGCTCTTTAAGATCAAGAATTTCTGGAAGTGTAAAAAGGCAGGAACACAAAGAGAACTTGAGGTAACTGGCTTTTTCAGGTACCACTCTAACAGTTTAAAGAAATGTGGACCTAGCCAACTAGTCTCATCCTGTAATTCTCCACAGAAACAGTCTGATTTGGGGTTTTTGGATAGTTCCCTGTTAAACTTATCTAAACTTACAGTCTTGGAGATGGTGTGGTGAATATTATGCTGAGTTCACAGGTGTAGCAGAACCATCAGAGTGAACATGCAGAAACGTGTATGTGCTGTAGGGCATCAGTGTTTGAAGTCTACTTCCTTGACATTTGGTAGTGCTCTAGACAACAAGAGCTAATCACAGTTAGGTAACATTGACCCTTTTCAGTGCTTAACTTGGGCAGTCAGCTCCAGCTGGATGTCTTAACAGTAAATGGCAACAGCAGGAATTTAAAAATAGGAGCCTTGAAATTCTACAGCATAATGAGAGCTGTGTGCCCTCTTTGCCTGAATGTCAGGTGCTGGCCTCTGTGCAAATCTTTTAGCCCATAAGTGGAGGCTGTGCTTGGCTGTGTGACTACAGGACAGATACTTACCAACGTAAATCAAGCTTATACAGTGTAAATATTTGATAAAGTGGATCAGACCACTGTATATGCCTTGAAATGCCACTAAAATTAGAAATAATTGGTAAGAGTGTTAAGAGAAATAGCAGTTGTGTTCTTGCTTTGCCCAACTGCAGGTTTTGTTGGTGCAGAGAGCCACTACAGCAGCCTCTACAAGGCCTCATTTGATAACATGGCTGCCTACCTACAGAAGAAAGAGGAACGATTACAGCAGCAGAAAAAGAAAAAGCAAGATCTGCATGGTTCCAATGGACAACCCAAAAAGATGAAAACTGAAGAGCCATCGCTATGACCTTGTTGTTAGTTTGCAACTTTTGCCTTGCTGAAACAAACCGATCTGACAGTGGACTGTGTTCAAATGTAAACTGAATTATGGAAGAAGACTTGATTAAACTTGTATTCAGATTCAAGTTTTCAGGTATCCTGATAGAAAAGTATTTTGTTTGCAGCAGGTAATGCATTTACAATATGCCTAAGCTTCCAGCAGTGTACAAGTGTTAGCAGTCCTATCCAAGGAATCTCTAAAAGCATCAGATATGAACATTTGAGATGGTATTTTCCTTGAAACAGGATTTTCTGTTTGCCTACAGTGTTCAGGCTTTCTTCTTCAGGTGGAAGTGCATGGATTAAAATTGATGTAATTTTGCTTGTTTCTTTCTTTTTTTTTTAATTCTGCTTTTTAACTTTTTAAAAGATCTGTTACAATAACTAACTTGGTATACCTGGGAAAGGAAATATTGCAGAATTCTTGCTGTATATGAAAGATTTTTAGCAGAGTCTTTACCATTTCTGTTTTTATCCTTTACCTTCGCTTTACATGGTATGGATTCTACCTGTCTGCTAATCCATGGCTTGGTATTTGTGTCATATTTCTATAGGAGGAAGAGCAAAAATAGATTTTTATACAGTGGAAAGTAAATGTAAAACCTGTCAATCAATTTTGTGCTTTTGGAAGATGCTTCTATTGCAGTGTGATCCTACTGTGTCTGTGAAAATTATCTGAGAGCCCTGTGTGCATACTGCTGCTTTCCACAAGAACTCTCAAGTTGCAGTTAGCCAAGAAATACATCATTTTGAAAAGTTAGAAGTAAGCCTTATGGCATCACTTGTTGCTTCACCATGGGGCAGGAGATACATGTTCATCTACCAGATGGTATCATGCATATATGGAATATCCTACACTTCGTACAACCAGGAGCAGAAATCTGTACAATACATTCATTACCAGTATCTACAATTAGATCATGAGCCATGAATAGTTCTCTAGGTCTCTTTACATAACTGTCCTCCTTGAGGAGTATCAGGACACCTAAAATTTTTGCAGGTATCTCAGTCTTCTGAAGGACAGTTACATGTGCTCCTTTAACTGTGTCAGGAGCAGTAAATACATTGGTGTAACACTGGAAATGTGTATTTTTCTTGATCTTCATAAAGGATGAGAAATTGCCATCCTAAGTGCTTGGTGTTATGGGTAGGAATGGTGGCTTGGAGACTGAGATACCTGCTCTGTGATGGTAGCTATTAAAATTCTGTATTAGTCCAATTTAAGTAAGTGCTCTAGGGGCAGTAGTTGGGGAAACAATTGAGGAAACTCCAGCCCCAGGATGTGGTTTTGGGATTGTTGAGGTGGAGAGTTGTTGGTGCACAGATTCAGTACTACGATCCTGCTACAAAAGATCCGGTGCTCACGCTGCTGGTGAACTAGACACGGCGGGGGGCGGGGGGGAAATGTGGTTTTTTGCTCCCTGTTGGTTAAGAAATGATTGTTTACTCAGCATGAAACCTAATAATATAATGCAAACTGCAACATTCTGCAATAACATTTTGGAGCTTGGGGATCCTAGTGGATGGAAGGTTGACCAAGAGCCAGCAATGTGCTCTTGTGGCCAAGATGGCCAGTGGTATCCTGAGGTGTATTAGAAGGTCTGTGGTTAGCAGGTCAAGAGAGGTTCTTCTCTCCCTCCACTCTGCCCTGGTGGGGCCACATCTAGAATATTGTGTCCAGTTCTGGGCTCCTCAATTCAAGAAGGACAGGGAACTGCTTGAAAGAGTCCAGTGCAGAGCCACAAAAATGATTAAGGGAGTGGAAGATCTTCCTTATGAGGAGAGACTGAGGGAGCTGGGGCTCTTTAGCTTGGAGAAGAGGAGCCTGAGGGTTGACCTCATTAATGCTTAGAAATGTGTAAAAGGTGAGTGCCAAGAGGAGCCAGGCTCTGTTTGGTGATGCCCAATGTCAGGACAAGGGACAATGGGTGGACGTTGAGGGATAGAAAGTTCCACGTAAACCCAAGGAGGAATTTTTTCACTGTGAGGGTGACAGAACACTGGAACAGGCTGCTTAGGGGGGTTGTGGAGTCTGCCTCTCTGGAAATAGTCAAAACCCACCTGGATGCGTTCCTGTGTGATCTGGTATAGATGATCCTGCTCTGGCAGGTCCTTTCCAGCCCCTGACAGTCTGCGATTCTGTGAACTGATTCTGCAGCAGGAGCCTGCATTGGATCACTTTTGCATGTCATGAGGTAATGCTGGTTTTGAGGTGGGAGTGTGAGCTAAAGGCAGAGGGGTTTGTTCCATCAAATCATTGTTTTAGCCAGGTCTTCCAAGAGGAGGGCTGGTCCCAAGAATCGCTCTGATACCTGAACATGGGAGAGATGCAGGGGTGCTGGAGTTCGGGGGGGAAAAGGGGGACTTTCCTGCAGAGGCCGTCAGTTTTCTGACACTCCTGCTTGCCACAGAGGTTTCTGCCCAACCATACCTTCTCCTTAGCAGCTTTGATGTTGAGTGAGTCCACATGCATAAATAAAACCATTTATTCAGAGAGGAGGAAAATTTCCTGAGGACAACACAGGTAACTGCTTTCAGTGGGTTGGTCAGAGATCCTGGTTGGGGTTCTGGCATGGATGTCAGTATTGTTACACTTCCAAAGGATAAGAGACTGCCACGTTGGCAATTCCTGTCCCTAAGGGATAATTTTCCCCAGCCATTTTCTCAGTGCAAGATAGACCTTGGCAGTGATCTTCAGTGGCTGTGGGATGCTCTTGTGATCCTCACTCCTCCTGCTGTCCTGGAAGAAACCCAAAATTTCTTCCAATGTTTGAACTCATGACAGATTGCAGTGTGGGGGAGTGACATGGGATGTGTTATCAGGCAGACATTTCAGGCCTTTTTGTTCTTTTCCCTGCAAGCTTTCCTTTCCCATTCCATTTCATGTTTCCTTTTCTGTGTGCAAGAGTTCCTAAGCTTAAGCTGTGAGGCTCTGTGTGTCTGTGGACTGTTTTTAATCATTGAATCATAGAATCATTAAGGTTAGAAAAGACGTTTAAGATTGAGTCCAACTATAACCCAACTACCATGACCACTAAACTATGTCTTGAAGCACCACATCTACAGCTTCCTGAGCACCTCCAGAGGTGAGGACTCCATCACCTCCCTGGGCAGCCTGTCCCAATGCCTCACCAGTCTCTTGGTAAAGAAGTTACTTGTAATTGCTTTTACACTTCTGTACTAAATCTCATCGCTTGAAACCTTTATGACCAGTGATGGATAATAACCAGAGGGCTTGCGGCAGGTTTACACCATTCAGAGTTTGGGATTTACCCCCCAAAGGTAAATTACCACATTACTCGGGATTTTGAAGTAAAACAAAATCATTATTTACAAAGTAGGCTAAGTATGAAAGGTAATAAACACATACAAATACTTACACAGCTAGACATTAATGCAGCTAACTCCCCAAAACACATCCCAGGGCCTCCCATGTGCAAACCCAGACCCCTCTGGACAAAAGTCCAGAGGGCTGCTGCCGGCTAATACAATACTATCTCTTTCCTACTCTCAGTCTTACCAATAGCCTAGACAAATGACACCAAGCAGGCAAGTCCAGAAGGGAAAGTAACAGTGGGAAAAGCAGGCAAGCAAGAAGAGAAGAGAAAGAACACTCTGAACCTCAGATTATATAGAAAAATAACAACCCAGTGGAATGAGATAAATTTATGTCTTACCTTCTGCTCAGCCCCCTTTGCGACGTGCTTTGGAATCCTCTTGAAAATTTTATTAACAATTTAGAATTAAGACACTGGTCTTTAAAACTGTAGTTGGACTGTCCCAGACTAGGGAGTTCCTTAGTGACACACCTGACCCAGGCTCCCGGGATGCAGCAAGCTTCCCTGTGGGATGAATCTGGCAGGCGTGCGGGGCCCTCTGTTCCCCTTAGAAGGGAATCGCCTGCGACAATGACTTTTTTACCTAACACGAGTAGTCCTAATGCCTGGGGCTG
>WBNM01024705.1:0-18199 GCA_013399055.1 Ramphastos sulfuratus
ATTACTTACTCTGGCCCCTATTAAAGACTAATTAATTGATTGTTAATTGTTTATATAGTGATAATAAATAAATTATTATTTATAAAATAAATACACATGTTATTAATTATTTAATAATGTTTTCAACTAAATTATTTAAATTAATTCATTTAATTATAGCTGATGTATTGATAAATAATTATTTGTTAATTATATTGATAATTAAATGATTATTCATAAAATGAATAATAATTTTAAAAGTAATATTAGTATCATTGTATTTATTTACTTAAGAAGATGCAATCCTGAATCTTTTCCCAAGCAAATCAGGTTAGCTGTAAATATTTACTTGCTAGCTGGCCAGATCATCATGCACTTTACTGCCAGGCCTAGCAACATTATCCTACTGAGAATAATGTCAGGTGGGTTAAAGCCAGTCTAAAATTAGAGCTGAGATGTTTAAGGTGTGGTTGCACAATCTCAGTTCTCCACTATGAAAAAATGGCAATAAATAGACTTGCTTTAATCCAAGTACTGCAAAATGCACATAGAAAGTATTTTCAGGAGTTCTTTGGCATCAACAAGGCACAAATGTGTTTTGTATGAGCTCAATTTATTCTCTCAGGGAAAAAACCCACTCTGGATCTGTATGCTCTACAGATGAGTGATGGCAGAGCACTTAATGAAAACCCATCCTGAATGCCTGTGGATAGGCACAAATGTGGTTATTGTGAATGCCAAAATCACGTTCCTGCAGCCTGAGATATGCCCTGAGGTCAGAGTGGGGAAAGATGGAGATGTGGCATTGAGTTCTGCAGTGCAGAACAGTGAAAGGCACAGGTAGAAAGCTACATCACCCTGAAGGGCAACATCACCCCTGAAGGCTGGGAAGATCCTGATTTCTGACTCTGTAGCTTACATAAGCAAAAGCTAAGTTAAGGAGACAGCTTCTGTCATAAAGGATCATGTATGCATCCTGTGGTGGCTTTATCTGACTCTTACTAATTAAAAAAATCCAAGCAAAACTAATGTGTAAATGAAGCTCTTAGTTAGGGGAGAGAAATGGAATCCTCACTGCAGCATGGGACTGAGTGACCTGAGGTTTCTTTCCAATCTGACTATTGATTTTTAGTTTGTGGTTTTTGATTTGTTTGGTTTTAGTTTGTGTTTTTTTGGTGTTGTGGTTTTTATTTTTTGGTTGGTTTTTTTTTTTGTTTGTTGGTTTGTTGGGGGGTTTTTTTAATTGGTTTTTTTTTGTTGTTAGCTTGTTTGGTTTGGATGTGGGGTTTTTTTTGTGTATGTTTTTTGTCCATTTTTGTTTGTTTTCATTGGCTAAAAGAAAACTCAAGCTTCAGTTTGCTAATCTGGTAAATGGTAAATGGGTGAATGGGAGTTAAATGGAATCTTAGGGACCTTTGGAGGCAAAAGTGTTTTGACTTTTTTTACAAAGAAAACTACCATGGCACTGCACACCGTTTCTTCTTTCTATGTGTGGTAATTAGTAAATGCCTGTTAACTACAGGAGTTTTACACCATTTCTGATGTGAGCAATGCCAGCAGCAGTAGCCTTTATTGGACTGACATCCCTTAGGCAGATGCTGGGCTGCAAGGTGAAGTAGAAATAGTGCTAAAGTCAGAAATATTCTCTCTCTCTCTCTCTTTTTTTTTTTTTTTTCCCCCCCCTATTTTTCATCCAAGCTAAAGCTATGACCTGCAGTTGTTTCACAGCAGAGCAAACAAAACCTTTTTGTTTTTGCTTACTTGGAGCAGCAATCACATGAATGGCTCAGTTGTGAGAGAACATTTTGTTCTGTTTGTGCCTTGAAAACATTTTTTTTTTTTTAATCGATCATTGCAAAATTCCTAGTGAAAAGGTTTGCTTTGGTTTGTATCATTCATGCAGACCTGTGTTTCCTTCTGAATAATTTGAAAACCAGAACCACATCCAGAGCTAACTTCACAAGCTTACAGACAATAGAACTGTTCATTAAGCTAGGAAAATTTTTTTGCCTCCTCCTTACTAGCTGTGCATTTCCATGCAAAAAGATCTATCTTATAGATGGATCTAGTTTTATTACCACATTTCTGCTAGCATGCTGAAGAGCTGAGAGTTCAGATAGCTGTCAAATACTAAAAGTCCCATGGAATAGAATGGGCTCCATGATGGATGTGAGTCAGCTCCGTAGGCAGCTTAGGTGGTCAAAGCTGACTTTCTGGCATACATCAAGAGTAACTTGATTATACAGAGAAGTTTTAGATGTATTTATGTATTCCTGAGTGCCTCAAGGACTTTCTTCACCATCCATACTGAAATCTGATTTTTAATTTTTTTTTTTTTTTACTTGCACGTTGTCATACCCATTGGTTGAGAAGACAGTAAGATGCTGAGTTATCCATTTCAGGTTAGGATCTACAGCATCCATGGTATTTTAATCACCCTTATAAGGAAAAATGTTCAGTTTGGCTTTGGAATGATTGCCAGAAAAGTGCCAGATTCACATGGTTAACCTCAAGATAAAATTAGTATGATTTTAAAAGTGAAGGGTTTCTGGGGTTTGTACTGGAGAAGTTATTCAGGAACTTATTCAGACTTTTGCTAGTTTCTGATTTATGCTTCCTGCTGAGTGATACCTCTTAATGGACTTTGTGAAAAGAAAGAATGTGTTGGGAGCTGTGGCTGTTATTCCATGTGTGAATATACTTCATTATCTCTATAGCCACCTTAGAATCATAGAATGGTAAGTTTGGAAGGAGACCTCAAGGATCATCTAGTTCCAACCCCCTGCCATAGGCAGGGACACCTTCCACTAGCACAGGTCACTCAAGGCCTCATCCAACCTGGCCTTGAACACCTCCAGGGAGGGAGCAGCCANTTCACTAAGAAGCATAACCATAAAATGCAAGCAGGTTCCCTCACTTTCCTTCCTTTTCCTTTCAGTTCTGGTTGGTAATGCACTACTTGTCAGAGATGACTGACAACCAAACCCTGGTCATGTACAGTGGACATCCTCTGGGACTCTTCCCCAGCCATCATTATGCTCCTCGATTAATCATAACTAATGGCATGGTAGGTATTAGCATATTGTTTGCTCTTTTTCCTCCTCTTGTGTTTATTCCTCAGGGATGTTCTGAGTTAAGACATGATTTATACCACCTGAACTTGAAAGTGCATGCAGGAGAATTTGTGTCTTTAAGAGTGCTGATCTGGACCCTCACCTTCTTAGATGACTGCAGTTCTGATCGAGCCTGAGCTGTAGATGTTCTTGACTAAAACACTTCAGCTAGGCTTAGTATGGATAATTTAAAAGCCCTCAGTAGGCAAATAGATGATCATTAATCAGATGCTTAGATATCTAGATGGCTTTGCCTGGAAGACCAAGCTGGACAAATGAACATACTGATTCATTATCAGTCTTTTGAGCCTGATAATCCATATCTAATCCATATCCATCTCCACGCTGGCTAATTTTGTAACTAGACAACTGCTTTCCTCAAAACTTGCGTGATGCTCACACTGCCAGGAAGACCAGACATCATCTCCTTATAATATTGGAATGCATGAAATAAAGCACCTGATTTACTACTCCTGTCTTTCACTGGGTTTCTGTATGTGACCACAGTTTGAGAAATGTAGGCTGTTAAAAGGGCTGCTTAAATCTCTAATTTATTTATCTGGGTTTTCTTTTGATTGTTTTCTTAGGTTATTCCCAACTATTCCACCAGAGATGAATATGAGAAGATGTTTGCTTTGGGAGTAACAATGTAAGGAGATGCCTCTCTATGAAAATATATTAAATACTTATCTAAAATGTAATTGAGACATTGAGCAGTAGCTGGTTAAAATGTCTAATGCAGACAGATTTCAACTGTGCTGCATAAAGTTCTGATGCTGCAAAGCATTCATGCACAATGAAGTGAAGTAACTCAGGAGTCTGAGTTATGCTCAGCCACATATAAAAGGATCTGCTAGACATTTGTATGAATTTGTATGTAGGACTTGGCTGAATTACAGCCTAAAGCTTTAATCATAACCTGCTTATAGCATTGGCTAGTTCCACTTTGCAGTGGTAGCTTTGCAATCTGTAGGAAAAAAAATCCAGTTATGAACCATTCCTTCACTCTAAGAGAAAGCTTTGAAGTGGAAAGTTAGAATTTTTTTTTTTTATTATTAATGATTTTTAGCTACTTTTCTTTTTACTGGTCTGGTTGATGAGCACAGGATTATTCTGTTGAGTACCATGGTGAGAATAATTTAAAAGTACTGAAGAGCTGGGTACATCTAGATAAGGAAGCTAGAAGGAATTAAAGGATGTGAATACAAAATACCCACTGCCACTTTCCTGGGAATTCCACAAGAATGTGGACAACCATTTTGGGCTAACAACTCCAAAAGTGACTCTATGGCTTCAAAATGTGAGTACCACTTAAGTCCAATGGGATAAAGATGCCAACAAGGTGAAAAGGAGCATCCTCATCTCCTAGCCACTATGGTACATGTCAAGAAAAACTTCCAGCCACTTGTTTGATCCACACAATTTTTTAACTCAAATGAGAGAAATCCTCCTGAGAAAACACGTTGCCATGTTGCTAAAGAAGAAACTCCATAAGGTTGTGAATTTTATAATAGCAAATCTTTAGTGACAAGTCAAAGCACAGAGATTTTTTGTTATACTGGAAACACGTGGAGGCACACAGAATGTGCTCTTGTGGCCAGGAGGGGCAATGCCATTCTGGGGTGTATTAGAAGGGCTGTGGTTAGCAGGTCAAGAGAGGTTCTCCTGCCCCTCTGCTCTGCCCTGGTGAGGTCACATCTGGAGTGCTGTATCTAGTTCTGGGCTCCCCGGTTCAAGAAGGACATAGAACTGCTTGAGAGAGTCCAGAGCAGAGCCACAAAGATGATGAAGGGAATGGAACATCTCTGATTTGAGGAAAGCCTGAGGGAGCTGGGGCTGTGCTGCTTGGAGAAAAGGAGACTGAGAGGTGACCTCATTCATGTTTATAAATATGTAAAGGGTGAGTGCCAGGAGGCTGGAGCCAGGCTCTGCTGGGTGATGCCCAATGCCAGGACAAGGGGCAATGGGTGGAAGTTGAGGCATAGGAAATTTAATTTAAACATGAGGAGGAATTTCTTCCCTGTGAGGGTGACAGAACAGTGGGACAGGCTGCCTAGGGGGCTGTGGAGTCTCCCTCTCTGAAGATATTCAAAACTCTCCTGGACACAGTCCTGTGTGATCTGGTGTAGGTGATCCTGCTCTGCAGGGTGTTGGACTGCATGAGCTTTCAAGGTCCCTTCCAGCCCCTGACATTTTGTGATTCTGTATGAATTGATTCCAGCCTGAGTAATGTCTGATTGATGCTATTCATAGGTATGGCCAGATGACTGCAGGGAGCTACTGCTACATTGGACCTCAGGGAATAGTCCATGGGACAGTGGTAAGAATGTGGGGAAAGGTTTATTTGTCAATACCTTTTGCAGGAAGGTATCTCCTGCAGTGGCTGGTGAATGGTGTGGATTGGATTGAAGTGAGACAGTGTTCTGGCTACCAAAGAAATTCTTCTTACCAACGTTCTTGCTCTCAGTCCGTGGCACCTGATCTGTAATACAGACCTGAAGGGATCTGCAGTCAGGGGTTCAGTCTGAGCTCATAACTGGCTACAATAAATGAAATATGAATTGACCCAATGTGTCAGATTAAAAACTACTTCTGAGCTTGTTTTCTTAGCTGTTTTCCTTAGCTGTCTTTTGCAGCCATCTTGAATAAATCTCTATACCCAAAAAGCAACGTGTTGGGAACCACCAATTCTATGTCACAGTGAGAGAAACCAACATAATCAGGGCAGGGAATTTCATAGCATCACTTTGTAACATGTTTTCTTAAAAGATTAAAACAGTTTCGTGGCCCAAATGAGTCCAGAGTTTCAAACTCTGTTTGCAAAAGGAACAGATCTTTAAATTTCAGGGACTTGAGGCAAAATAGCTCCTGATAATTGCTGTGTTGTGTTGTCTGCAGCTCACAGTGCTCAATGCAGGCCGTCGCTACTTGAAGGCAGAAGATCTGTCTGGAAAGGTGTTTGTTACTTCTGGTCTGGGAGGGATGAGTGGGGCTCAAGCAAAGGCTGCAGTCATTGCTGGGTGTGTGGGGATCATTGCAGAGGTGAGAACAATGCTTCTTTCATTCTGTTTTCTCTCTTTCACGTGCTAAATCTGAACCCTCATTCTCCTAATATGAAATGATCTTGAAGTAGCCCAACAACCCCCCAAACTCAAAACTCCAACCTGTTTTCTACAGGTAAAACAAACCCATTTTCTAACATCTGTCCGCCCTTGTCATTGCTGAGTATTTTTCACTGATATTCCACTCAATTTGTTCACTCACTGGGCCAGATTGTGTAGACCATGACTGCTAAAGATTGCTTCACAAATAATGCAGAATGATGGTATGAGATGAGCCATTCTCAGTGCCTGAGTTACCCTTATTTCATGTGTAAAAGGGAGTGACTTCTAGAAGCTATTCCCATAGGAACTGTACTTTCTTAGGGGGAAAAAAAAATCTGTTAAAGGAGCTAGTTACAATGTGGTTGTACTTTCATGCCCCTGGCACCCTTATCAGGTGCAATGGAAAGTACTTGTTAAAAATGTTGGTGTCATTTGCACATCAGTGTTGAGATTAATAAAGCCACTTGGTGTTGTGATTCCTTGAAGTCAGTGAGATTTAGAAAAACTGGAAATTTTACAGTTGGCTTCAGGGTGAAGATGGTGAGGCTAACTACAGGCACTTATGAGAATCCCAGTTTATAGGCAGTCTGCTGAGGGAAAAATGCTGGTGGGGGAGAATCATAAAATGGTCTGGGTTGGAAGGGACTTCCAAAGGTCATCTAGTCCAACCCCTCTGCAGTCAGCAGGGACATCCTCAACTAGATCAGGTTGCCCAGAGCTGTGTCCAGCCTCACTTTGAATATCTACAGGCATGGAGCCCCAATAACCTCCCTGGGCAATCCATTCCAGTGTAGAAAATTCTGCATTGAAAATTCTGCCAGCTTGATACTCCCGAAGGAGAAGTTCTGCAGCACCATTTCCCCTGTTCCCTGAAGCTCACCCACAGCATATATTCTTTGCTGGGGTATTTGATCCTGATGTAACATTCTAAATCCAGCTACTTCTTCCCATAAACAATGAGAATCTAACAATGATCTAATATTCAAAGACTGCTAATGCCCAAGCAATCAGAATAGTGTATGACAGGATCCACTGGATCCACAGATATCCTTAAAGGTCATATACAGTGCAAAACACTGACATTATCATTTTGGTGAGTATATGTGCCTGTGAGTTTTAAGTTAAATACATTTTCATATAAAAAAAGTAGCATGAGATTTTCCCAGTATCTGTGTTATGTCAGATCTTATGCATATCATAGGGTTCTAACAAAACAGATGGAAGGATGGACTAGAGAAACACTGCAGCAATTTTTAACAGAGAATGTGACTCTCAAAATCTGTGCAAATGGTAGTGAATAATCTATAATGATGTTGACTATAGAGAAAGAATAAACATTTCCATAGATTTCTTTCCTGATGACTATCTCTGAATTCAATACACTGGGGAAGCATTCTTCATGGAGCAGATATGGGACTGATTAAAATGCATTGAGCTCCTCTGAGCATCTGCAGGCAGTGGGTGCTTGTTACTGCCCCAGAGGAAGAGAGATTTTTGAGTACTGGACTCTAGTCAGAGCTGACTGGAATGGGAATTCAGCCTTCTCAGCCAATGCTATGTACAGAGAGAATTAGCTGGCAGGCCTCTGCTGCAGGCATGTCACTTGCTGCAATGAAAAGAGTAAAAATATTGCAATCTGAGCTATAGTAACTATAATGAAAGTTCAAAACATAATGGGTTAGACTGCCCATGTGACATGCAGTAAGACTGACCTGCTCTGGCTAGCTCAGGTCTTATTCATGGAAGGATAGGCTTTCATCTCTTTGATGATGACAGTGCAAAAGTGTTTCATTATTAGCACAGGAAGCTTGCATGGCATCAGGTACTCCCTGCAGATTAAATAAATTTTAATAGATTTTATTATTGTGTTAATTATTATTGAATAAATTGTCTTTATTCAGACTTCTATCATCACAATCTTTCTACTGCTAGAACACAAAGGAAAGATCCCAGTGAATGCTCTTCACAGCAATCCTTTGTCCTTTTCATCTCTAAGGCCACAGAGGATTTTGTTCAGGAGACTGAATATTGCCTGGGTTTTATCTCCTGTGTGATGATCCTTGTCAGAAATGATTCTCAGGAGCACATCTGCATGGCTATATATATATATATATATATGTACATATTATTTATTTAGGCAGCTATTTATGCAAATAACACTGACAAATTGTGCAAGAGTTGTCATTTTGTCAGCCAAGGCTTATGAAGCTCAGACAGAAGGGATTAATGGTTGCAAGTCTTTTACCTCTTCTGTTTGACGTGAAGCAGATTTTAATGCTATGAAATAATTGTGTGTAAATCTGTCTCCTCTGAGCTGCACTAAGCTCTCTAGGGTTACACTGGAGGTGACATTGGCTCATCATGTTTGTATAATATTTTTTTTTTAAACTTCTGAGGTTGCTGATCAAAAAGAGCATAGTTTTGAAAGTGTGATTCAAAGGAACTTAGTTCTCTTAAGCACAATAGCAAGTCTGTGGAACACTGTCCGAGGGCTGAAGTAAAATTTGTAGGATGTGGTAACAGAGCTACAGATCTGATTTGTGTTGTGCTGAGCTTTCGGTGAACCCAATTTCTGTAATTAATGCAGGCCATTTAATATCTTTCCTCTTGTGCTGATTTAAATTACATCCAAAGAGGTTGTCCCCCACAGCACCTGACTTTATTCAATAATTCCATTGGAAGTGACACTGAAATTATCATAATCTGGGGTTTTGGAAGGGTAGTTTTTACTGCTGATGTTGGAAATGATGAAAGGTTTCTCATGCTAAGAATAATTAGGAAATAAAATATTTCCTGGTCTCCAAGCAAGCCCTGAATACAGAATCTATTCAATTTACATATAAATGCTTTGCTAATGAGAAATTCAACCTTAATGATTTTATGATTCTATGATCATAAGCAATACAATGAAAATGATGAGGGTGAATTACAGAGAAGTAAAAATGCTTTAAAGCAATATTAGAAGATACTCAGGTTATGTGTTCTTTTGCACACACACATCACTGTAGGTGTTTAAACCCATTGTTTAAACCCAGAAAATCTGTTTGAATTAATACTGCCACTTGTTTTATGCCAGGGATAGTTCCTTAGCAAAGTACATTGAACCATCCATATGCAACCTGTGCCAAACCCTCCACACTTTGCCCATCCATTTGTATTTTTATCCAGCTGTCTCTTATGCATGTACCCACTGACACACACAGAAGCTGAACCCAGAGAAGAGTACAGACTGGGAATTGAGCTTGTTTGGAGCTTCGAAGTTCAAACAAGAGAGAATTAAAGACATAGTTTTGTTTTGATCCATTCCATTTTTCAGAGGCATTAGCCAGCTGGGACAAGAAAATCCTTTTCTCTTTTCTTTTCCATATTTGGTTGAGGTTTTCAAGCAGCAGTCAAAGAACAAAAGTGAGAGTTGGTTTAGCTCAGCAAAGAACTGCTTCATCCTGGGCGGGCTGGCAGCAATGTTTCAAGAAAACGTTTCCTTAATCAAGCAGGAAATTTATTTATTTTCACAGAAAATGTTCAGATCTTTAAATATAAATTGGAAATATTTTGGTTTTCAACCTTTTCAGTGTAATCATAGAAAGAAACAATGAGAACACATAAAATTGGTGGCAAAATACTACCTCCTGTACAACTCCAATTCTCTCCGGTTTATAAAATGTTTTGTGTGTCCCGGGGTTATTCCCAGCATGTATTTGCTGCTCTTTCTTTCAGGCTAATTGAAAAGTGAAAAGTTTTAAGATCTCTGCTGTTTCTCTTAGGTTGATGAAGCAGCACTTCTGAAACGTCACAAGCAGGGGTGGCTGATGGAAATCTCTAACAACCTGGACCATTGCATTGCTCGCCTTAGGTATGGTTTGTAACACAATCTCCGCTTCCTCATCCTCCCTTTGCATCTGTCTGCACTGTGCCATGTCAGTGTGTGTATGGAAGGGATCTTCTTATGCCAGGTCTGCTTTTGCATGTGAATCCAGCCTTCTAAACAGCAGCTGTCATTAGTGACTACCAATGCCTCATATAATTTATATATGTTAAATGTGTCTTCACTCAGCCTCATGAATATGTATAGAGCAATCAGAATAAATGTTACACTTGAAGCATTGCTGAAGTGTTTTGGAATTGGTGATTAACAATTACATAAAGGTTGAAAGATCTGTTGCCTAGAGGAGTGCTGAAAACCACATAGAGACTTTTTTTTTTTTTTTTTTTTTGGCTTCCACTCCATGTGATTTGCACATTGTAAGATGTAATTATGCTGAGGTGCATTTTCATCAACCAACCTTTTTAATCTCTTCTAGAGATGCAAGAAAGAATAAAATCGCCCTTAGTTTGGGTTACCATGGGAATGTGGTAGATTTATGGTAAGTAGTATATATGGATAGTGGATATATTAATGCTTCTGCTTGCTAGTCAATCTAGAATTAGCTCCTAAACTTGGAAAAGAAGAGGCATTAAACCCAATGCTGAGTTCTAGATAAAAACTATATTGTCAAAAGAAAAGTCTTCCTCATCATGTTCCAGTTGCTTCCCATGCACCTTGTTCTTTCCCTCTAAAGGCAAACAGTGACAGAATGAGAGGACACAGTCTCAAGCTGCACCAGGGGAGGTCTAGGCTGGATGTTAGGAAAAACTGGCCATTGGAATAGGCTGCCCAGCGAGGTGGTGGAGTCACCATCTGTGAAAGTGTTTAAAAACAAAACAAACAAAAAAAAAANGGAAAAGGTTGCCCAGGGAGGTTGTGGCTGCTTCCTCCCTGGAGGTGTTCAAGGCCAGGTTGGACGAGGCCTTGAGTGACCTGTTCTAGTGGGAGGTGTCCCTGCCTATGGCAGGGGGTTGGAACTAGATGATCTTTGAGGTCCCTTCCAACCTTACAATTCTTTGATTCTATAGCAAGAAAGCATCTTTGACCTCAGTGAAGAATAAAAGTATTGAGGGATTGATTGAATTAAAACAATTAGATGATGGACAGAAATTCTAGCACTCTTGAGGCTTTATCCAATGGTAAATCTTGTTGTCACACCATATTTCAAGAGCTGAGACTGGCTAATAAGACTAATACCTCATCCTGGTATCTGACTCCTCTATTGACATTCCTGCACTGGGAAATGTGAAGTACAAAAGTTGCACCTAAATCATTATCATCATTTCCCACCTCCTGATTGATGAAACAAAAATTCAGCCTGACAAGGGCATACCTTCACAAAGCAGTTTCTTGGGATGAAAGAAATGCAAGAAAGAAATGAAAGAAAGAGGAGCTGTAGTGTGAAATGACAGTTTTGAACACTTGATCCATTGTCTTCCCTAGGGAGAGGCTAGTACACGAGTTGGACACAACAGGAGAGCTGCTAGTTGATCTGGGATCTGACCAAACTTCATGTCACAACCCATTCAATGGGGGATACTATCCTGTACAGCTTGGCTTTGAGGAAGCAAAGCAACTCCTTTCCACCAACCCAGGGAAGTTCCGGACTCTGGTACAAGAGAGGTAAATGTTTTGGGGATACATAGTTGTCTTCCTTGCAAGAGGTTTGTGTTCTTTGATATTTCAGTGGAAATCTGAAGTAGTTTACAATGCTAATAAATCTCAGCTTTGTACTTGAATAGCTATTACTCAGAAACTGCCATGCATCACTTACCAGTAGTAGTCTCTAGAGTAGTGTTTAGACCTCTGATCTTATAATGATTATTGCACTTCTATAAGTTCCCTAATTACATTAGGTTTTAAAAATCTGGAACAGTAAGTACAATTCCACATAGTCCACCACCAGCTGATTTAGGTTCACTGAACACAGCATAAGAACCCAGTGGGTAGGACAGAGAGGACATCTAGCCTACCATGCTTCCTGCTGTGACCAGTAAAGGGTGTTTAGGGAAGTATATAAGGAGGAAACGATCTCCCTCAATCACTCCTCCCAGCTTGTTCCTACTCTAACTAAGCTCTGTTTAGCATCATTTTCTCAGGGTGCTACTCCTGTTTTGCAAGTCTGCAAATGAGATTGGAATTGAACATAGCCGGCCTGATCTAGGGTAGGATGGGTTGGAACTAGATGATCCTTGTGGTCCCTTCCAACCCTGACTGATTCTATGATAAAAGGAGCAATTTGGCATAATTTATATATCAACAAAGAGCTGTGGGATAAAGGCAACAAGCTGTACAGTTGTTCTCAGTGGGGACTTTTGAGACTTTATGGTTACTACTCTGGTTTTGCTAACCTTGAACATTCCTGCTGGAGACTCTTTTTTCCAGTAAAAGGCAGAATATGGGCACATAATCTGACTCTTGATGAGGGACCTACAAGGACCTTTGCAGTTTCCTAGTTCTGTATCATACTACCCTAAGACAAAGGTAACAGGTACGTTTCTGGGAAGGACAAATTTCTAATAGGCTAGATAAGACCTAAAAAAAAAAAAAAAAATCCAATTTCATTTGTTAGGCATTGATTTGTTAGGCATTAGGCCTCTCTAGAGGCCCAAGAGGTTACACTTAGAGATGTTAACTTCCTGCCTATGGCAGGGGGGTTAAAACTAGATGATCTTTGAGGTCCCTTCCAACCTAAACCATTCTATGATTCTATGTTCAACTCCATACCATATGCAACTGTGCCCTGAGTTTGGAACTGTCGGGGAAGGGGTAATTAGGTACTGCGAGATGNTAGCCAAGATTTGGCCATATTGGGTGAAGCCACAGGCTTACTCTACCCTTTTTTGGGCAGATCACGGGCTTTGCACAAGGCAATCGTGTGCACCCTATTTACCGCAGGTGATGGACAGACCCCAGACTTAGTGGCATCAGGTCCTTTGTCCCTTTTCCCACGTTTGCTCTCCCCAAAACAGAAGGAGAGAGAGCAGAAAAATGTCTGCATAAGCCAGGGCATTCACAAGCCCAAGAGGCTTGTTTAGGCCTACCATGACAGGAACTAGATGGCATTAAGTGGAAATGGTATCAGAAAGAGCAGTCCTGGAGTATGGCTCACCATTAGAAACAGGGGAAACAGGGATGGTTTGACTAAGAGATCAGGACAGTGGTGTTCAGACACGTCCCTATGTTTTCTGTCTGTGAACTTCATAAAACTGCTTTGCAGGTTTGAGCAGGCTCTTTTTTTATTACTTTCTGCCCACAGAGCTGGTTGCATTTCATGACCCCTAACTGCTGATTAGCGAAGTTCCCTTAATGATTGTAAATCTCTTCAAGATTTGGATATAACGGGTGCTCCAGAGACTCGAAGAATCTCATTTGATATCTTATGGGTTTAACTTTGGATTTCTCTGGGGTGTTTTAGTTCCATCTGTCTTCACCTACTCCCATGCCTTTAACAAGTTCATGATATTATTATTTTTTTGATACTTTATCAATTTCAAGAATAACTTTTTCCTTCTTAATTTCAGTCTGAAGAGACATGTGGCTGCTATTAACAGACTAGCTGATAAGGGCATGTTTTTTTGGGATTATGGCAATGCTTTTCTCTTGGAAGCTCAAAGAGCTGGTAAGTAGCTCCTGCAGTTATTAGGTGACAACAAGGGCAATTATGCATGCATTTTCCTAGCTGTATGTTTTGGTAGGATAGGATTGGCTGCTCTTTAGTCTCTGTCATTCTCTGGGACCTCAAGAGACATAAAGAGTAGCAGGGCAAGGGAGGGGATTNGTGACTGAAGTAGAACCTTCATGGGAACCCAGGTGCAGTCTGGTTTCACATTTTACAGATGTTCTTCAAGTCACTGACTAATAAAATTCTTTCACAGGTGCTAATGTTGAGAAAAAAGGAGCCAATAAAACAGAATTTCGATATCCTTCCTACGTTCAGCACATCATGGGGTATGTTGAGGACTTTGGAATAAAGCATTCAAATGCTTTTTTTTAAGGGGAGTACTATAGAGTTTCCACTTAGTGCAAATCTTGCAGTGTACTATAAATGATGGAAAGAAATCAACAGTAGGTGGAAGAAAACTGTCCTCAGAAATGTTATGCCAGAGTTAGTCTCTGTTTGATTTAGGAAGATCTCCTGCTGGCTGTAACACGAGCGTGATGTTTTTCTGTTGGCTTCCATTGAGCTACTTCCTTCATTTTGCTGTGTAGAGGGAAAAGAAGAGCTAGACTTGGAGGGACATGTTTTGTATGATTCACATAAGTAACATCTGACAGCAGAGGTTTTGCTAATATTTTGTTCTGAAAGGCATGGCAGGTCTTGCTAATTTGTCATAAAGCTTTATCATGTTTAGAATTGAAAGGTCTTGTGACAGTAGGCACCAGATGGGTGAACAGTAAGCTAAAACACTACCACATCAGAACTCTTCAATCCTTCACACAAACAGCTGCATTCTCTTTTGTTGATCCTATTATCCTTAAGCAGCTCTGTGCAGGAGCATAGCCAAGTCACAGCCTCAAACTGTAACTATATGCAGCTGCACTTCTGAGTGCTGGAAGTGAAGAGCTTATCTCTTCGGAGCAGTGGAGCTCAATTCCAAATCATCAAAGCTTATGTCTATACTGAACTTAAAAGCACATCTGAAATGGGGACACTTTTCTGCCCGTGTCATCCAGGCTGTGCATCCCATTTGTAGAAAAAGCTGAGCTCAGGAAATCCTTTGAGGGACTGAGTTTATAACACCTTTTGCCTCTGACTCATGCTTAACTTGCATATACCATGTGAATAAGAACTTCAACATAGAGTAAAGCACCAGCCAGACTACATATCTTCTGGAACTCAGCTGCAGCATGTCTTACTATAGTGTGTAAACAATGTGGGCTGCAAATAAGTTGGAAGTGAGGCACTTGTTCAGAACAGACCCTTGCCTGACAGTGTAGATGCACTCAGAGTTAGCCTGGGTTAAGGACAAAAAGACCAGGCAGCAGGGAGAGGGTATGTGATGAAACAAAAGAAAAGTAGCAATTCATCTGATGATGCACTTGTTTGACTGAACTGCTGCTGTCAAAATTTGGGCTTGACTGTATTTTTGTACACCATTTGATGGCTTCATGAAACAGCACTGTTTAGTTTCTCAATTAATGGTCCTTGATGCTTCTGTTTAGATTAGCTCATTGAAAATGTTTCAAATTCTTCCATCTCTGGCTAATGAAAGAAAAGCACTGCTGGCAGCCAGGATAAATAAGGAAAGAATTTCAACTATCTCTTAATGAAACATTTTCTCTTCCCAGGGACATTTTTTCCCTGGGATTTGGGCCGTTCCGCTGGGTTTGTACCTCAGGTGACCCACAGGATCTTGCTACCACTGACTCGATTGCTATGTCTGTGTTGGAAGACTCCATACGCCAGGGAGGTAGGACCACCACCCCATGCTCCATCACTGGGAATGCCTTTGGGGAGGAAAGGAAGCAAAGTTGCAAAATGTGTGCTCACTTTCGGCTGAAACCAAAGCAGGTAGTCTCTTTGCTGGTCCATGCAGGCAGGAAATCTTGCTCTTCTCCAAACTCCTGTAAGGAGTGCAACCAGTAAGTAAAATGTAAAAGCACCATCCCAAAACTATTGCTGCAGTTTTGGCTGAGAGCTTTTAGTTTTGTTTGATACAGATTGTCCCATGCTTTGTCTCCCTAAAAAAATAATCCTGAAGGCAAGTGGTATCTTTAAGGACCAAATGAGGTCATCTGCAAGATTTAGTTTGCTGGAAGATAAGAAGACGTTCAAAGAGAAAACCTTCAGTGAACCTTGGTTTCAACAGCATGGTTAACCACATCCAGTGAACCCAACACTGAAACCCTGGCAAATGAGGGACTTGAGGCTCATTGCAGAGGCATGACCTCTCCTGTGGTGTGAGCATGGCTCAGATCATTATAAAGAAGAGGGAGGAGACGAATATTTCAGTTGTGAGCCAAAAGTGCCAATTCCTGGAGGTGTTTAAAAGGTGCAGTGATGTTTGAGAGCAGGTTCACAGAAGGTCAATGAAACTGGTGAAGGGTCTGGAGAACAGGTCTGGTGAGGAGCAGCTGAGGGACCTGGAGTTGCTTAGTCTGGAGAAAAGGAGACTCAGGGGAGACTTTCTTACTCTCTGCTATTCCCCAAAAGGAGGCTGGAGCCAGGGGGATCTTGGGCTCTTTTTCCTAGCAAGTGGGAGATGATGATCCTTGAGGTCCCTTCCGACCTTACCATTCTATGATTCTATCAACAGGTCTCTGAGAATGTACTAAAGGAATGAAATTGCTTTGTCCCTGTCCCACAAGTGAATGAGGCATGTGAATGTAAGGAGGTTTTTAAGAGGCTAGCAAGTAGATCAGTGGCAGGACACCCAGGTTTCATGGGTGTGGTGCTCCATCCAGTGTCATATATTTGTGATTACAATTTTGAGGCCTGCCTTCTTTGTCATTTGTTAATAAATTGACAGCTGTTTCTATTCACTGGTGGAACTGATCTGGAACATCTATATGGCTTGCTGTGCTGCTCTAGTATTTATGTCTGTTCTATGAAATATAAAATACAGCAAGTTCTCTCTGAAATAGTTTGTTAAAGTGACAGCAATGAGCTCATTCTCTCTTTGGCATGCTGGAGTAGCTCCTGTAATCTCATATTAAACATCTATAGTAGTCTCACTGAATACTACCCATTACCTTCTTTTAGAAGATGCTTCCTTGGAGCTTAGGAGTGGCAGCATAATCCTATTAGGACAGCACTAGCATATGGTTTATCTTTCAGTCCCCATGAAGCTAAGAGCTGATATGTTAATCCTCACTGCAAAATTTAGAAGATATCACTTGGAGCCATCCCCTTCTGGGCTCCCCAGTTCAGAAGGCACAGGGATTTACTCGAGAGAGTCCAACAGAGGGCTACGGGGGTGGTTGAGGGACTGGAGCGCTGCCTTATGAGGAGAGGCTGGCAGACCTGGAATTTTTAGTCTGGAGAAGAGAAGACTGAGAGGGGATTTAACAAGTGTTTATAATATATAAGGGCTGGGTGTCAAGAAGGAAGGGACAGCCTCTTCTCACTTGTGCCCTGTGAAAGGGGCAATGGATGTAAACTATAGCACAGGAAGTTCCGCCTCAATATGAGGAAGAACTTCTTTACAGTGAGGGTCACAGAGCACTGGAACAGGCTCCCCAGAGAGATTGTGGAGTCTCCTTCTCTGGAGACTTTTGAGCCCTGTCTGGAGGTGTCCCTGTGTAACCTGCACTAGATTTTATGGTGCTGCTCTGGCAGGGGGGTTGGACTCTATGATCTCCAGAGATCCCTTCCAACCCCTAACATCTGTGATTCTAAAGCACTGACAGGTCTTTTTAGGACCATTAAAGTTCTCTGTATGGAAGGCCTGCTTCTGCAGGAATGGATATCTTTTTCATTCCCCTTTTAACCAGGTGTTTCACCCAGATTAAAGATGAATATCTTGCCTGTTTCCTTTTTCTGGTTTTACTCTGCACATCTGCTGACATAGGGCTCGGTGAGGAGGCTGGAGTCTAAACACTATTCTCATTACCAAGGGCAGTTTTGAGTTTGCAGTGTGCAGTTTCTCCAGTCTGACCAACTGTCAAGCATAACTCATACATACATTAGATAAGTACAATGGTGTCTAAGTTGGGACAGATGAGGAGCAGCGTTTCTCAGGGGCTAGGACTGTAACCAGTGCTGTTTAATGCCTTTGTTGGTGACATGTGGGATTGATTTCACCCTCAGTAAGTTTTTTGACAACACCAAGCTGTGCAGTGCAGTCCACATGCTGGAGGGCAGGGGTGCCATCCAGAGGGACCTTGGCAGGCTGAGAAGTGAGCCCGTGCGAACATCACAAAGCTCAACAACGCCAAGCACAAGGTCCTGCATCTGAGTCAGGGGCATCCCAAAGGCAAATATAGGCTGGGCAGAGAATGGACAGAGAGCAATCCAGAGGAGGAGGACTTGGGAGTGCCAGCTGATGAGAAGCTTAGTGTGAGCTGGAAATGTGCACTCGCAGCCCAGAAAGCCAACTGTATCCTGGGCTGTATCAAAAGAGTGCACAGCAGGTCAAGAGAACTACTTTGCACTCATGAGTCACCACCTGTAGTTCTGTGTCCAGCTCTGGAGC
>WBNM01024706.1:0-36404 GCA_013399055.1 Ramphastos sulfuratus
GAACTCCCTAAACCCATCACAGATGCCATCTCGTTTATTAAAGCACAGTTGCATTAGTGATGAGCTGCTTCCCTCAATTAGTTTTGATACAAGGTAGTTTTATGGTTTTAAGTATACTTATCTTTGACTCCTGATGGATTTTGCTGTGTCCTTGTTTACTAATGAAACCACCTTTTCTTTTCTTTTTTTTTACATTTGTATAATGCACTGTTCAGTGTTTCAATTTTAATCACAGCTGCGCATTACTGTTTATTATTTGTATTGCACTAATATCTAAATGTCAAGGCTCTGTGGCACTGCACATAGTAAAATAGATTAAGTATCTTTTAAAATCATTGATGAATACTGCTGGAATGTCACTCTGCTTACAAGAGTTTGTGTAAAAACCAATGACCAGCTTATGTTATATTTGCAAGTGAAGTAATAAAAGAAAGAGGAAGAAGGATGGAAAATGAGTAAAAGAGTTGGTTTCAAGCAGAGATTTAATTGTAATCAGTGACTGAGTACTTGAGATGGCACTGGCTTGAAATAGATGAACTGTCCTGAGTATCCTAAGTATCATAAGGATTGTGATGAGCCAAAACTACTGTGGGAACATAAAAACTGCCATCTAGCCTAAAGTTTAGCTACTTCAGTACTTAGTCTCTGACAGTAGCTGCTGTGAAGGTATGAGAGGCAGATAACCTGCCCCGCAGAATTTTCATCCTAGTCTCTAGGAGTAGTTAACTTATATTTATGAGGTATAATATCCTTTATAAAACACATGCTGAGGAGCTGGTTCTGGCATACTGCAAACACACAAAAAAGTACTTTTAGAAAATATTTGGATAGGATGTTTACATCTATTTGCCTTCATTTAGCTCTATGTTATACTGGCTTTTTTCAGAGGATGTGAGACAGAAGAATTCAGCATTCAAGGCTGGAATTCCTTTTGTTATGGATACAATTCTGGCAATAAGCTCCCTGTTTAGCAAAGTGTTTCTATTGCTGTTAACTTTAATAACATGAACAGTACTATTCAACTCAGTTTGACCTCTACTATAGTTAAGACAGTACCCAAGTGGCATCATTAGATGGTTTTTGTGTACACTTGGAATAGTCACTTAGAATAAGAGCTTCAGTGCTACTTAGCTGGTTTTAAAAGTGATCCAGACACTTCTAGGTGGTTTTGAAAGCTTTTAAGTGCCAGTAAATGAAGATGATTAAAAAGGAGAATTTCTATAATGCCAACCGATTTCCTTTCCATTGTTCTGCTCTACATATGCCTCTGTCCCTTTGGAAATCTGGAGCTTGAGAACTCATAAAAGGAAAGTAACATAACAGCAAATAGGTACAGAAGGAGTCTGAAGCACTCAGCTGGTGGGTAGGATAAGCTTTGACTAAACAATTCCTGATAATAGCTAATCTTTTATGTTCTCAAATTTCTAGTGCCAGAGGTATCCATGCAGCTGACTTTAGTAGTCAACCAGGCCTTTTGTGAGAGTGGTGTCAGCCTCTCCTTTCTATATTGCAGTTTAAGCCCGTTGTTTAAGACAATAACTGTCTCATTTTCCCCATGAAATGTTTCTTCATGTGTCTGAAGACAATTATCATGTTGCTGTCATCCAGTGTCCTTTTTCTTTAGCCTTACTTAACCCTTCTTTCAGCCTTTCTTCACAGGTTATATTTTAAAGATCTCTGATGACCCAGAAAATTTTGGCAATGTTATCTTAATTTGCCTTTGAAAGCAGTGTTTAAGTACCTTTATGTTTGTCTTTTATCTTATCTTCCTCGGTGTAATGGTGTTAAAGTATAAATTGTGCTACCAGTGGTGCTAAAAGGATTGCTAAATATCTAGCTAGATAAATTGGAAAACTGTTCCAAGTTTATAACCAGGTGGCAATACCTTTAAACTGATTATGCCAAGTTTTGCATACTTCTTGTTGAGAATGAAAACAACTTACAAACTAAAAGAAAGTGTTAAGTCTTGCCTCCAGAAAACAGTGAAGAAAAGTTTTACTGAGGCAAAACTGTTGACACTGTCTAACCAATGTAGGATTTTACAGCTACAGTGACTGCAGTACTGCTGCACATCCTAGATTATGTCATTACTGAATAGATATGCAGGATGAGCATAGAAGTAACAGAGAAATAACAGGGAAAAGAGAGATTTACTAAAGCTCATGACAGCCAACTTGCATGTTCTCAATGGGAACTGCTGTGAGCATATTGCTTTTGTGAACCTGGCCAGAAAAGGCTGACAGTAGTACGGTGTTACAGTCTTGAAAGCCTGTCTGATTATGGCATTGGTTCTTTGTGGGATCAGAGGAGATGCTGTCATTTTTAAGTAGTGTTTTAGCAAGATAGATTGTACTGGATTAGAAGCTGGAATTTTGTGGCTGGCTTTCCACTGCCATAGATCTGTTTTACCAGCAAATGGCCCAGACGTTTTGCAGGCTGTCAAGTAAACCTGGACATTGCTTTCCTTAAGTGTAATGGTGTTGCTAGAGAAGATACTTAGAAGTATAGCTTCTAATGCAAGGATTTCAGAAGATCTGTGTTATGAATGATGCAAAATTAATAATCTATATTAATTTTCATATCCAGGCAGAGATTGTTAATAACAAGGAAAATTGTTTGTTAACATTAAATCTCGCCAGAAAACTTATTTACAAGGTTCAGAACACACGGTTTGGAAGTTTATACACACAGGGAACAGGCAAAACTGGAACACTTCAAGAAGTAACCAGCAAATGCAAACATTTTTTACTGGAATAGAAGGTTCTTGCAGTCACTTATACCTCTTGCAGTTAATTATCCTGCTTAGCCACTAGATGGACTCAAGGAGCTCCTTTTTGCTTATGGCAGAAGTCAATTAGTGATTACAAGAGGCTTTAAGTATTTACTCACAAAATATTATCGGACAGTACCCAAAGCACATGGAGGGGTTGCTGTCGGTGGTCTCAAAGCCATTAGAGGCTTTGGAGTTTCCCAGGCTTCTGGGTGCTGGAGAAAGGAGGCAGGCAAGCTCTGACTGTTCTGACTCTATGGATGATCTGTGTTATCTCCAGGACTTCCCATCTTGGCAGGAGGCTTTCAGGTGCAGGCAGGATGTCTTGCGGTGTGCAGTCTCGGCACAATGTCATGCTAGATGTGCAGCATGAATGTGTGGAGGCGTTTAGAGGCTGTTCCTGGTAGGCTCTTGGAACGTGGTTTCCAGGCAGTTCAGGATATAAGGCAGCACGAATACAATGGCAGAGAGCAGATACAATGGCAGAGCACACATTTTGCTCCCTGTTCATCTCCTTTTATCCATACAGCCCGAGACTTATGGGCCTTTGGACACAGAACAGCCAATCAGAATGGCAGTTAGCCGAGCTTGACTATATTAGGTGAAGCCATAGGCTTGCTTTACCGAAACGTGAGCAGAGCACAGCCTTGCACCCTGTGTACCTTGTTTAGCACAGGGTTCAAAAGAAGTCTGGGCAGGCCACAGTCCTCAGACTCAGTGGCTCCAGATTCTTTTTGTCTTCTTTCCCATGGTTGCTTCTCCCCAAAACAGAAGGAGAGAGTGCAGAAAAATGTGTCTGGGCAAGTCAGGACATGTACAAGCCTATTTAGGCCTACCACAACAGTCTGTTTAAAGAATCTGCTCTGTTTGAAAGGATTTCTGTGCCTAATTTCCCTTGCAACACTTTGCAAGTGTACCTGACCTGTTAAAAACTTCTCTCACTTCTTTTCTGACACTTGCCGTATGTGCTCGTTTTTAGGGCAGTACTGCTGCTCTGTGGGCTATAGTTCTTTTCTGCAAAAGGGAGCTGCCACCCTGTGATTCCCCAGACTACTTCTGTACATTTGAATACCAAGCCCATCTGCAAGCTTCCAGGTGGCTTGTAGTTTGGGCAGTAGTCCCAAATGTTTGTAAATGACCACATTTTCTGAATCTCTGGCATGAAAATCAACCATTTACTTTTCATTTCAGTGAGGAGACTAAAATTTAGCAACACATGGAGTATATGCTTTTGTACTTCACAAGAACATTCACCTAGTAGTAACTTAAGGGAGGAAAAAATGTTCGTTAGTGCCTTGTCTTGCAAGAACAGACTCTATTTTTGACAAAGTTTGGTTGTACCAAGCAGATTTAGAACCTGTATCACTATATTTTGAATTAAATTAATTCAGAAGTCTTAGTGTTGTGAAAGGTGAACTCAGTTCTTTTCAGCAGTGTTCTACCAGAATTGTATTTCAGCTGTGTTCTTCATCCAGAGAGAATCTGTAAATACACACATCTGATTGCTGGTAACAGTAACAGCAATTGCAGCTGCGTTCACAGGAAAGGACAGGAATCTTTGTGCCTGCAGGTTAGCTATTTCTTAACAGTACTGACACTTTGAGGGCAATATTGCTTTAAGAACAGAGCCCATTTAATTTGCTTGGACTTTGAAATCTTCTGGTAGAGAATAATTGCCTGACACACAGCTCCTAGGAGGTGAATTTAAATGAAAGACATTTTCCAAGCCGCAAAGCAAAATTACTAAATGCCTGATTAGAAGATCTGTGTCTCAGTACTGCTTCATTATAAGAACTCTTAAAAATTTCAGAGCAACACTTGCCTTTCACAGTCCACAGCCTGGTGCCTATTAAGAGAGAGAACAAACTTTATCTTCTTACCTGATATAGAATGGGATATAGATCAATAATTAACTATGTTTGTAGCTGCACCAAGAAGCCACTGTGCAGGAAGACAGCATTTGTGGCATGGCCCTGGGAAAACACTGCATCAGCCTTCTCTGGCACAGGTGACTGAGAGCCAGCTCCTCTTTCCAGTGCTGCAGGAGTATATCTTAGCTGTTGGGTTTTTTTTTCTTTCCCCTAAAAATATAAGAGACTATGACATTTCAATTTTCAGATAAAGAAGAAGAAAAACAACTAAACAAATTGTAAATGAGAAAGTGATTTCTGCACAGAAAAATGGCTCTTACCATCAGGACCATCACTTGAAAGACATATGGAGGATTTCTCTTACTTAGTCTTGCTTACTGCATTTTTATAACACTTTACCAAGCAACTGATTTTTACTGCCTCCTTATATGGTTGTTCTTAAGATAAGCCTCAAAATGCTTCAGATATACAAGGCCGAGAAAAAAATCTAAGGCCTGATTCATCATCACACTTTTGTCTATTTAAGTTTGGAATAATTGAGGGTGCCCCAAATTTGGGATTATGAGTGATTAGACTTGACTTCCATTTCAGAGGTTAACTATTTAGAAGTTAGGTTGGTTTTCAAGGCTGAATAGTTGCAGTCAACTAATGAAACTGCAAGTGGAGAGTTAATTAATGGTCACTTACAAACATAATATTTTAGCAGTTAAATAGCCATGATTTTGCTCACCGTGGTTGTGTTAATTTGTAGTGAAGATCAGTTTATAACAACATGTGAAATTCATGTACTTAATTTCTGATAATCTCCAAAGGATCTTAGTTGTTTCTCTGTGTGTATTTTGACTGGAAAAGTGGCTAATTAACATGAACTGTATGAGGTTGCTATGCCTGAATCCATTTCCTAGTTTTCTTCTGATCCTTTTTAGTAGGGCGAAGGGAGCTGTGTTCTCAGAATACAGTAGGATGGGTTTTTTTTATAGTGTTGCAGAGTTTTTTTGTAATGTGACATTATACAGCAACCTCATTATATTCCACTCTACAGTGTTGCTCAGCCATGAGCTTGATCACTTCATGGAACAGGGGGTGAGTTTAATTCCTCTTTCTAAAGGAGATGCATCTTGCTTCACTGATTATTTTTTGGACTTTAAAAGATGCAACTTTACAAAATACAGCTTCTACTCAAGTGGAATTGAAAATGGCTCAATGAAAGACTGTAGTGGAGACTCTTATGAAGCAAGCAGTGGTGTTGTGGGATAAAGAACACCTCTCACTTCTTTACCTTCTATTCCATTCAATTTTTTTATTAACTCCTGAAATCTCTGATATTTAAATCTCAATACAGTGCTGTTCAGACTGTGCTGTCTTTACTTGCTTCTGTATTTCTCCTCCCATCATGAGTGCATCCTTTACTAAAGTTATCCTAAATGGGCTTGTCCCTGCTAAAAAGGGTATTACTAGTTACAATCCAAACCAGATACCGAGCTCTTCACTCCTGCTTGCTTGTAGTTATTTATGCAGAATCCTGAAGGTACCATGGGCCAAGCCCACAGACTAGTGGAATCCTTATGCTGGAAGGGGCCAGCTGAATGAAATGAGACAACTCCATATAACCTCATCTGAACTTACCAAGCTGAAACTGAGATGCAGTGACATTGAAATAAGTGGTGCAAGAAGAAAGTTGGACCAAACTTTTTAGTATGTGCAAAACATGGAAGTTCCCAGATAGCATCTTTGTGGTTAGAATATGCGCTATCAAACTTTTTCTTGATATCTTGAATTTTCTTGAATCTCATAAATGTCTCTCTGTGCTTAAAGAATGATAGAGCTGTTTGCTTGCTTATTCCAATGGCTTAGAAGAAGCCTACTACAGAAGTTCCAAGCCAGGGAACTGCAAGGTCTGTGGCTTTCATTGCCTCAGTCTACTCACAAGAACGTAATCGAGCCACTTAACATACTCATGGGATAAACAGCTGTCATCATCCCAAAGGCAGTTTCTAGTGCTGGAGAAATGAACACTGAAATGAGATATAAAGTAATTAATTTAATAGCATTCTAATTCCTAAATTTCCTTAGAGAATGACAGCATTTATCAAAAGTACTTTAGTGGTTTTGCTCTTCTGCATTTTTCAAGAAAGGGGAGTGTCTTCCTTGCAAAGTGCATAATCAGGTCCCAGTATGTGTCTTTAAAAGAACAAAATCACTTATTTCAAGCTTGGCAGTGCTACAGGTATTTTTATTGTTCTTCTGCCTTTGATGGGGAAGGATTTGGAAAAGAGTCTTAAAAAGTATTAAAAAGTAGGAGCTTACAGACTTCAGACCACTCTCAGAAGTTCTTCAATGAATAGGTCTACTAAATCAGTGAGACAACTCATGAAGTAAGGTTCAACTTCACAGAACTACAGATGTCAGAGTTTACCCGTTCAGGAAATCTAGATTTCTATCATAGTGTAATAGTCTGTGAAAATGTTTCACTTAAAACTCTTTATTGCATCCTGAGGTTTATCAGCAGCTTCTGTGATGTTACAAAAATGACATCATTCTGCATAATGATCTCATGCTGAAGCATTCTCAGAATTCCTGTAACAACTTAAAATGAGAAGTGTCATGTAGACAGCACTTCTTCCCAGACTGTAGGTGTAAGGAGGCCTGTTTCCTGTAGCTTTTTATATATGCTTACTTTTATAAACAATCCATAGCACATAACTCTCTTGTGAGCTGTGATGCTCATCCTTTCCTTCCTGTGTGTCACGACTGTGAAGCGTCACAGATGGAAATGTTAGTAAGCAATGTGTGAACAATATGAGACAGGTCTGAAAAGCCTGATAGGCTTTGTAAGAGGCATTTAAAACTTGAAGTGGACATGCACCTCCAGGCTTGAGCAGTTGTAATTAGTATGTCTCATGAGCAATACTATGTCTTTGGATTTTTTAAGGCAACTGTCTTTAATACAGTAAAAACATGAAAATATCTCCTTATTTCTTCTTTCAGGTGTCAGCATGCACAGATCCGTTTTTACTCCTGCTCAGCAGAACATGTTTACAGTGTTCCCCTGAATTTAGCACAAGTATTCATGAGAAAAAAGGTCTTTCTTAGAGTTATCTCTTGCATATATCCTGTTGTTTACAGATCTGTTACTTACAGCTTTAAACATCTTTAGATGTGTGTATTGGTTTGAGTTTAAGCTTCCCAGGGGACTCAAAATATAGCTAACAGAAGCCAATACAATAATAATAGGATGCCTTCCCCTCTCCCTCCCCTTTTTGGAAAGATGTGAATTAGATGTAGAGAGAGAGAGAAGGGGTAAAACACCCAACAGTCTTGCTTCCATTTGAAAGTGAAAAAAACCCCAAACCTTTAAGAATAAATAAAAGGCATTTAAGGTGGGGGAGCTACAAAGAGGTATAGGGAAGGGAGAAAAGAAGATACAAAAAGATATATATACAACCAGATTGATGACAATGGATGGAGGTAGATTCAGGAAGGGATGTCCACCATGTGGTAGAAAATGGCCACGTGGTAAGACAGGAGCAGCAGGAACAAAGTGGTGCTAGCAGGTAGGCAGGCAGGCCAGGAGAGAGAGAAACAGCAAGTTCATTTATATAGGGGGTCCGGATAGGAAGTGTGTGTGGGCTAACCACTACACCTGGGGTCAAGCAGACCTGGTGTCAAGTTCAGACCACTCACCCCACCCAGGAGGGTTAACCCTTTACAATGTGTTTTGAGATCATCTGGTTTACACTCCTGCTGTTCCTGAGTAATTACTGGAATTCCCCCAATTACCGAGACTGAGAATTCATCCCTTGCTTTTGGAACTCCTGTGGACAGAATTCAAGAGTTTTAAAAACTGCAGGGTGTTGAAATGAGTTGGGGGTCTTTCAGAGTAATGAGAGAAGTGTTTGTGTTTAATTTGTATTAAAGTAATCCAAGTAACAGAAGTCCAGCTTTTACAAAAAACCTTTTGTGGCACCAGAGACTCAGTGTTATTATAGGCAGTTATTGAACAAATTGAAAATACTTCAGGCTGCCTAATGGCTGGAAACCATTCAGATAGTGTCTGATAGGCCTGGTTTAACTCAACAAAATGATATAATTTTAAAATTGTATTTAAATTTTTTAAAAAGACCAATTATCCCAGAAAATGTGATTTCAAAGGAAAAATCTAATTTATAATCTAATATATGCTCAGCTTGATGTCTCTCAGTGAGTTCCATTAGTGACTGTACTCTCAGAAAACATGTCTTGAGACAAGATACTAAACTTGAAGGATCATTGTTCTATGAAATACAGCAATACAGTGTTCATTGATATATAGCTTGAGAATAATAGAAGATCATGTCATCTGCTGCTTCTCTCTTCTGAACTCGAGGGAAGAAATTAAGTCCATGCTGCTGCAGATCAGTTACTGAACACTTAGAGGAAGCTTGGTAATTAAATTAATATCTCAGATGCTATTTTGTTCAATATATTTCTACTTTTAATCTTCCAATCTGCCATTAAGTCTCTACTTTGAAAATCTAAGCCGATTTCTTCTACAAATGATGTTAAGCACTCAGAGAGAGCACAGCAAGCTATGGAGAGAATGGGACATATAATTTCTTAGTGTGTCAAAGGGACTCTTGGATACTAACTCTTTTTCCACTTAGCACCTCTGCATTATATACTTCAGCTGTAAAATGCCTCTAAGTAACACCTCTGACAGAGGGATGCAGAGAGGAAGTGAATAAACATTGCAAGGATGACCTGATTACTCAGAGAACTTGATGAACCACTGAGCATCTTCTTTGGGTTTGAAGAGCTCAGCCTTGCTTCAGTCTTGTGTTCATAACCAATACCTGCTCTTAGGTATTGGCACAAGGTTTGGCCTGTGAGTGCAACTACACTAATAGGTGTTCTTTAACAGAAAAGAATATGTGTGTTAACTTTGCAGCTCACTATAGCAAGCTCTGTATTTATTGAGAGATTGACTGCTCTTATGAAAACTTACTTTTCAGCAGGCACACTGTGGCTGAATGAATTAGGTGACATCATTTGAAAGCAGAAGGCTCTTGCTCTGCTTGAGGGAAGACTTCTGTTCTTAACAGTAATTCTGGAAATCCAAGTGTTCAGCTGATGCTCTCAAGAGCATGAGGAATCTCCTTGTTTTGAACTTTATCAGTTATTTAAAGGCCGTTTTTTTTTTTATTTTTATTTTTCAGCTCACATCTAATTCTGTGCCTTTGCCATCTTCCACCCTTTTTGGACAAAGCAGATATTGAATGCATATAAAATATTTTAGTATTTTTATTATTGACTTGTGTTAGTTTGGTGAGTGGCCCAGTGTCCTATGTACGTCAGAATTATACTACAGCTTTTCAGCACGAATTAAAATGCTGCAGCATCTGCATTACAAACCTAGAATCATTATCCTAACACAGCATGGCATGATGCAGATTTATTTAAAGAAAAGCAAGGATGTGTTCTGGTGCCACTATCTCTTGCTCCCCTAACACATGATTAATTACCTATCCTGTTGCAGGTTTTATAAATTTAGCCCTCACTAATATTCACAGATGTGCTTTTTCTCTCTGAGCTGCCCCAGAGAAATCAGGCAAGCAGAATTGTTGATTTCTGTGTATAGCTTCACAGGCAACACTCTTCTGGACCTTTAAACTCAGGAGCAGTGACTGTGAAAGGGCCGTTAGGGGACAAGAGACTTCCTGATTCCAGAATGGTCCCAGCAATTTTTATCATTTTATTTTATTGTTTAATCTGAAAGTTCAGTTGAAGTTAAAGTTTCTGTACTTCACAAAGAGCTTTAAATCTTGATGGGTTCTGGTTTTAAAAACTGTGAAATGCCTACTTCCTTGTCTTGGGTATTCTTAATCACACAAGATTTTTCTAGAAACCTGAATGTAAGTACAGGTTGAGCAACTGTCATATTAGCACATATTCAGTGCATGTGGCAAAGCAGATTTACATTAAATCTTTGTGCAACTAGTAAGTGTTTTGCAGTCTGATGTCTGATTCAATTTAGTTCCATAGCATGAAGTCATTCTGATTTTTTTTTTTTTTTAAAGAACATTATAATAAAAATGAGTAGTTTTGAGGTTATAGAAATCTCACTTTCTTTCTGAATTGCCTGAGAAGGTCTTTGCTGGAAGTTAACTGACAATTACAGATTCTTAGGATTTCTATAGTTCTTGAATGTATTTGTTATATACCATTAGTCACCAGGTGAAGCCCGTCAGTAATGGCAATACCCTTCAGCAATAGCTCTGGAGAATTTAACACTGATTGATGGCAGGTCACCTGGAATTGCTTGGCAGAATTTCCAATTTTCTGTTGGGAAATTGCTTATTTCTCGAAGTCTATTCCCGTTTTCACAAGTGGACAGCAAGCTGAGATTATACATTATTATGTGTCTAACTGTAAAATTGTGATGGATGGTGTCAGACATTTAAAGAGAGTTAAACATTTCATTTAGGGCTGATTTTCAGAAAAAGGCTAAGTAACTTTCAAACATAAACAGCAATTTATCTTTGGCTTTTATTTCGTAATCTAGATTCAGAACAATCATGTTGCATCTTAACTAGTTTTAAATAGAGAATCACTTGCTTTGTTGTCATTCTTTTAAGCATTCAAAGGGTTATGATACCTTTGTTGTAAACATTTTTTTTCAGTTTCTGAGGTTTATCCAGGGACTGACTGACTGAGCAGATTAATGTTTTACTTTTACTTGTGGGACCCCGGTTAAAATTCTGGCAAAACTACATTGACAGAAAATCAAAGGCCATTCAGCAAAGCCTTCCCACAGTTCTTTTAAATCATAAGGGAGAACAGCCAATAACAGCCATTCCTTTCCAGTTTCCAAAGGGATGTGTGTTAAAAGCAAGCCCAGACTTTTTATTCCATTAGCTTACAATATGTATTCTCTTTTTGAAGCCTGCCTGAATTGTTTTGGAACAAAGAACCTATGCCCTCCCATAATCTAATGGAAAATAGTGACCCTAGGAATTTAAGCTGTAACTCAAACAGGAAGGTATAATATATATTTATGGCATTCTCAAAATAGAAGCAAAAGAAAATGGCTGTGGCTTGGAGACTTAAAGCCAAATTTTAAGCAGACCGGCATCACTAAAATGTGGCTGCCTGGGTGAAGCTCTGAGCTTACTCTTAGCTGACAAGCTCCCTATTCGGTGCAGAGCAAGAGCCAGGTGCCTCTAAATGGGCTCAAGACCCGGCAGCTGGTCAGAGTAAGCCACTGAGATATGCTGAGTGTAGCAGTGGAGTTAACACATCTCACCATCTTGTTTACCTTTGCTTGGTAAGAATCGTACTTCATGTACGTCCTTTCTGACTTGCTTAAAGATGACTTCTTTCCTACACGGTGAAATTGCCAGAGCCAGGTGGTGTAGGAATGAGCTTAGCTTTGTCACGAAGATTTTCTGGAAGGTTATAAAGAATTTCAGCCATTCTGACAAACTCTCACTTCTTGCACTTGTTGATTGGATTTTGTGGACCACCTCTCTTGAGACTGTATTTGACCCCCAAAAAAGTGATCATGGCAATTCAGTTCTATAGCATAATTTCTTCTGGTTTATGGCTTACATATTCTGAATCTGCCAACAGCTTCCAAATGATTATGGCATTTTGCATCTGAAAGCTAATCAGGGGTGGGCATAGCTGTGTGCAGAATTGCTTTAGCCATACAAACACTGAGCTTTCCTTGAGCTAGGGTAACCTGGCTCTCACCAAGATGAATACAGGAAACTTCCTAAAAGTCATTTAAGGGGGTTAGGTAACTAGGAGCAGAATGGCTTCTAAAAGAAGTTACATTTTCCTCCAGGTGTTTAATATCTTCCTTGAATCTGGCTTTCCTGTCTGACAGCTCCTCACACCAAGGTTACAGACTTACAGTCTTATTCAGCGGTTCAATGAGGAAGGTGTCCAAAGAGGAAGCAATGGTTATTCAGGGCAAATTAGGCCTCCTCTTTATGAATTTCAATGCTGTTAAAATTTGGCCCTACAAGAAATGAAAGATAAAGTGACTTTTTTTAGAAGCTACTTCAAGTGCAGGAGAAAATCCCTGCAGAAGATGGGAATTGGCAGTATTATTTCAGAGGCTTTTATATTCCAAAACTTAATTAGATCTACTCACCTAGAACTGTTGGAAATATATTTGCTGCTTTTGGATCTTTCTTTCTTGCTGAACTGCTATTATGAAGAACCTATTAAATATCACACAATGTCAGTTTCAGAAGTGTATCCTACTAGGAGCAGCCAAATGTGTTATTTACTGCTTCTCTCAAATGATATTTGTTATAGTTATCGTATAAACAAATAGTGCAATGGCCTTTTTTTTGTTGAACTAAAAATGCATTTGGGATCTGCCTTTATTTTTCAATTTACACTCTATATGATCTTATTTATTTATATTGAAAATTAAAAGATCCATAATTGTTTTTTACGCCTAAAGCCAAATCCAAACAAACTCCCTACTTACTGTTTTTTAATCCTCTGAAAGTAAAAACCTAAGTATGTTTCTGCAACGTTTGGAGTCATACAAGCATTGCTTTATTTTCACAGACCTAAAAGCCAATACTTGCATAACTATTTGATCATTTTTATCAGAAGCATTGGTGCACATCAGTGAGAACTTTCCACCACCTTGAAAATGACTTTTAGAATATTTCATTAGCAGACTGTCTTTCAGAACTCAAGTTGACATTCATGTTTCTTCACACCAGTCTTTCATCCACAAAACTCTTTGTTCTGCTGAACAGTTTCGAGACAATATGGGCAATCAAAAAAGCAAAGGCTTATGACCTATCTGCATCTTCCATTCCAACATTTGATCAGTCTTATTCAAATCTCATCTTTTAATACTCCTTTGAGAACTTTCTGAGAATTTTATTTCCTTTCTTTCATTATGATTATATTATTTCAAAAACTTCAAACTTAATGAAACGGGAGCTCTCTATAGTGAGAGGCAGACGCCATTGGTGGCTACACATTTATCCATTTTCATCTCTTTCAATAGCCTACGTGAAAAGAATTTGAAATCTAGAATAGCAGGAAATGCCTTTTATATGTGTGTGTTTCAGAGCCTGAGAGATTTATGGCTACCTTTGCAGTAGTGCATTTTCCTCTTAAAAGTAAAGCAAAGTAACAAGCTGCTTATCAGTTGTAGGGAAGCAGAAAGCTGCTGTGAAATCAAACACAATGTATGTATTTAGAAAGACAAATTCTTCATTACTGATCAGTATCCCTACCTCAGATAGCATGACATTCCTTCAGACTTTGTCACTTACTGCTCTGCCAGCTGCCTGCATATTCATCTGTGTCTGAGTATTTGTGCATTACTGAATGCATAGAGTCTTTCTGCCTGCACAAATAAGGCTTCACTCACACAATCACATCACAAAAAAATCTGGAGAAGCAAATTATGTGGCTGATTTAGGAAGGTAACCCAAGGCTGAAAAACAAACCAACCCAAACACATTAAGTTAAGGCTGCTTTGGGGCTCTTGGCTTCTTTCTTTGTGTGCCAGTCATCTTGGTTCTGCAGCCTATGGCAATAACAATTAAGCATCCTTTTTTCCACATGACTGCTCTAAAAAATGAAGTCATTACAGTGTTGATATTAAATTTTGCATAATAAGGTTACTTCTCTAGAGTTTATTACTGTTTTGGCTCCTGCTCTGAGATGCAGTGCTTCATCTGTGTGTGTTATACATAACTGGGTCGGATTCTCAGCTGGTGCAACTTTGTGCCTCGGCAGGCAGTGAACTGATGAACTTTCCCATCACACAAATGCACACAAGCATCATCAGCAACTACGTTTTCTCTTGGATTTTATTCTACAATGGAGGTGAAATGTATTTGCAGTGTCTGACAGAAGAAGTTTTAAGTGCCACAGAAGTTCAGCTGCTGCTGAGTGGAATCTTCTGTCAGTAGTTGCATTTCACTACTAGGTAAAATCTTTTCTGTTAGCAGGCCGATAAAATCTGCTTTGGCAGTATCTGTGCTTCTCTGCAGGTAAAATGTTCTCCATCAGCAACTATGCTTTCCACTCAGATACTATTTACTGTATCAGAAGTTGGTCCTCTGTGGAAAAACGTGTGAAATACCTTCTCAAAGCTCTCCCTCCTATTGACACAAACTATTAAAAAACACTCCTAAAAAGCTATAAAATTAATTCTCAAAAATATTGTTAAATGAAACATTTAAGCTTCTGCCTATAACATTCTTGATGGCAAACTTCAGAAGTCAGGAAAAGAAAAAATCCAAACCAAACACTTAAGCCACATTTTGGTTTGGGTTTTTTTTTTTTCCCCTTTTTTCTCCACCCACAAACACATTTTATCTCTGCTGCATTTACCACAGATAGTGCTGATGTACTTATTTGTGATCTCTTTGTGATCTTGAAGAGTCGTCTTTAGGAGACTTCTGTCCATAATGATGATGTATTTCTTTTTCTTTTTTTCCCCTTGCATTATTTATAGAGGACTATCTCTGTGTGTTCCCTGACGGGGTTGTTCCCAGAATGTAACACTTCCTTTGTTGGTCGCTGATTGCTGATCACATCCTGACTTCTATCTATCACAGACAATGAATAAGGGAATACATCATTGTTATTTTTACTTAGTAAATTGGATAGTCAATTTTAACAAACATTTAAGGGAAGTAATGAGCTTAAATGTAGATGAGCAAGCCCCTAAAATTGTGGTAGCTAATGGACTGACAAGTACTTGCACGGTGTCTCCAGTATATTAAATAGGTTAAACAAATTAAATTAAGTACCACATCACTGACTCCCATGCTACATGTGAAATAATAAATGCCATTTAAAGCAATGTGTACACATCAATATGCAACCTGAACAGGCGTTGTCATTTGTGATCTACAGGGCATTGCCAGGCCAGCCAGCTTTGTTGTGCTATGGAGCAGTAAGAATACTTTTCCTAACCCACTGTGTAATTCAGACTGCTATGAGCAAGGCAAACTTAGGAACCTAAGAATCTCTTCACTTCGTTTAACTTTCAGGGTACCCATCTGTTAGTAGTGGAATCTGTCAAACTGGAATCGTTGATAACCTGCTGTTAATTGGCTTTCTTTTCGCTTCTTTGTTAGATGTCGAAGGGACTGGCTCCTGAAAAGCTTTTTCCATTTTAGCAATTGCATCAGGTAGAAGTACTCTCGTTTCCCCTACAGGCAGAAAGACACTGTTGGTGACAATCACTATACGGTTAACAATAGCAACTGTAGTCTTGAGCTCTTCAGAATTAAACGTGCTGTGTAATGTATGAAGCATACTGTGTAATGTATAATACTGAGTGTTCTAACTCCTCTAATTAATTTAACCTCCCATGGCTAGGGGCCGTGGGTTAGTGCCCTCTTTCCAGTCTACCAGCTCTTTAATAAACAAACAACACAAAAAGAATCCCCAAACCAAAAAGAAGCAGAATACATTTCCTCTGACTTCCTTGGGTTGAAGTAGTTTCTCATTGTTAGAGTCCTAAAGGGCATTCAGAAGAAAATATCTTTGGAAGCCAACCCCCACTGTAAAAGATTGTTTTCCTCCCAAATGTCTTTTATACAGATATGTTTCCTTTTATTCGTGTCCTGAAGAGAATCTGGAGAGATCCTTTCTTTTCTCAGCAAATGAAAAAATACTATAAACATTCTCTTTTACTGGTTCTTCTAAGAAACTCCTGATAGGATTGACACTTCCATGCTTTTGAACTCTAAACAGTGTTCTGTTTTCTTTGTTTTACCCCCATACAACTACTGTTTCTTTGCTACTATTTCTTGCATTAGCAAATGTTTTTCTCTCTGTAAACAACATTTAATGGTACTTAGCAGACACTTTAGCTTGGGAACTTGGAGATTTACAGTGTCCTGTTCTTTCACTGGTTTAGAAATCTGACCGTGGGCAATTACATACCATCATCAATATATTTTTCTTCTGTCAGTAGTAAGCACGGCCTTGATTACTTCATCTTCAGTGCTAGAAAATTAAGTTAGACCTTGCCATTATCCTGCTCAAAATTCAAGCAGGGGAAGGGTATTCCGGGCAATGCTGTCATAGGAGAAACTGTAAACAGCCATGGCAAAGGAAAATAAAGTCTTCTTGAAGTACTAAGCACAATGCCAGTCTAGCCTCTCTAAACTACTTAAAGATTTCTTCATGCTAAAAAAAATAAGCTTCCCCAAACCCCACCTTCTTTGTAGTAGTAAGGAAGGGGAAATGAAAGGCACAGAGAGGGGAAGAATTTTTCATAGAGTTGCTTACTTTATGACTCAAACTTGTGGAAGTTGAACACTTGAGGTTTGCAAACAGAAACGAGCTGGCAAAGTTTTCCCCTCTGTCCAAAAGCTAAAGTGTTTCAATTAAATGAACACGAAGTAGCAACACTTAAGAGAAGCAAAAATCTGCTTCCAAAAGTGATGCCTTTCTACAAAATTAATAATTGCATAATGCAAAATAGCTGGTTATTTTGGACAAACTGGCAATATAATATATTGATAAAGACGTTAGGGAATTACAAGGGAATGCTTTAAAACTAAACGAGTCTGTTGTCCCAAGTGTATTATCACTTAACTGGCTTATTAAATACCACTATTTTAACAATTAATAGAAACTTGCCTTGCTCTAGGCTATTTTGATAACTGTTAATTAAGTATCTACAAATTCCTTGTAAAGTCCATGTGCTACGAAGAATGAGATTAGGCATTTCTTGCTTATGTAATTTTGAGCTAATTACAAGACTATTAGATTTATCTTCTAAATGCTCAGTAAGTTCTCTTTTAACAATAATCTTATATTTAATTAAAAAGCAGTATCTGGCTTGCTGAATTTTAATTAAATGCTTGCTGGAGACACTAAATTAAGACTGTTACTAACACTTTGCCAGTGAATAAAGGACTGTACAGATATTTTCACAATAGTTACCCAGAAAGCAAATAAACAGACAGTGATTTTTCAAAGGCCTTGACTTCCATGGGCTCTTGAAATAGAGAAGGCTACTGGCCACTGTTCTGCTACATCTTAAGCAAAACTGAATTGTCAAAGGCATGCATGGAAGGCATGTAATGGAAAAGACGGTTTCCTTTTATAAGGGTAAGTAAAAAAGAGCTACCACAACTGAAGTTTGTGAGCAGTCAGGAAACTTGCTTTCTTTGGCCAATAAGAATAGGAGAAAACCCCATTAAAATTTGCATGCCTCAGAGAACATTAACAGTATTGGTATCATATGTGGTTAGAGTTAAAAAAGTATTTAGGGGTCTGAAGCTGAGAGGTTCCGAAGTGTCTTCCTGTCAGTTAGATTATTTCCCCCTGAAGGCAGAAAAAGTATTTTAAAATAATGACAATGTTGTATTTGCATGCGATTTTATTTCTCTTGTGGCCCCATACAGCGTCATCTGTATTAAGACGTTTTTCCAACCTCTTTTATTTTACCAACCTGAAATTTAAAATGTATATTAAATGTGGAGTTTTTAAAGAACATTACTGCTTTGAACACCCTGCTGTAAAAATGACAGTAAAAACAGAACTGTCAAGAGAAATTAATGTCTTGCCTTTTGATTTCAAAAGAACCAGTAGTGCTAGGGACACTATTAGGTTTTATGAGAATGAGTTTTAATGTTTAAACACTACTTGTGAAAATTCCTTGTCCATTATATATTCATGACAAGTTCTTTGTGCTTACTCAGTGTCCTGGAAAGTCACAGTATTTTTTAATATGAAGAGAAAGGCTTAACTTGGAAAACAGAGACATATGGTCTTTGAATCATGGAAGCTTAGTAGCTGGGAAGTGTAAAGGAATAGAAAATTAGGGCTGAAAAGAACTCAGGAAGTCATCTTATTTCACTCTCTTTGTTATTCTTAATAAATGGTTGGCCATCCTGTTTTATATACCTCCAAAGGTGGAAGTACAATTCTCTGGCAATTTATTTCATTATTGTTTCACTCTCCTTACCGAACAAAAGCTTTTCAAAGGTCTAGTCTGAACATTGTGATGCAGCTCGAGCCCACTACCTGTTTCATCTTTCACAGAGATACTTCACAAATAATTCTCTTGTTCTTCCTCACAGTTGGTTTTACATATGAAGGCTGTTGCTATCTTCTGCTTCACCTTTCTCCTCTTCAGGCTTAAGACCTCAATTCATTCAATTTTCCTGAAAAGCCAAGTCCTCTGTATTTCTACTTATTCTTCTTGTACTACTTTAGTTCTTGCCATACTGCCATCCAGTGCCCAAGACAGTGCTCTAGCACAGAAAGAATCAGAGAGTGCTGCTTTTGTCTTGCAAGCTCTACTAGTCCTCCTGTGGCATGCTTCTCATAACAGCATGTTATTTTTGACTCGTGCTCAGATTATGATCCAGTAAACATCCCTTAGATTTTCTGCAGAACTTGTGCTCAGCTGCTGGTTTCCTGTCTTCCTGGCAGCTGAGAGCAGCCTCATGATTACAGGCCCTGGTTCTCATGGAGGGTTTTAACTACCCAAGTATTGCCTGGAATTTTTCCCCAGCCAGCCAAGTTCCTCCAGCATTGATGACAACTTCTTGATGCACATGGTGGATGAGCCAACTAAGAGAGGAGTGCTGCTGGATCTTACGCTCACCGACAAGGAGGATCTGATTGAAGAAGTAAAACAGATTCTTTACCTGCTCACAGCAAACACAGGCATTGTCTCTGCAGTCTGCCATTGCAAGTTCAAGGCTTTGGCACTCTCTGCAAGCAGGGGCCTGGACAGCTACCTGTTTATGTGGGACCACTCTCTGGGTCACCATATTTCTTTTGCTGACAGCTTTGGCCCAGGTTCCAACTGCCTCTGTGTGACTGACTCCCACAGTGAAATCCCAAATTCCTGAGTGAAGTACTTTGGTGCATCTCTGCAGTTATGCAGAGAGTTACACAATTATGCAAAGAGTTACACACATCTTAATGGAATCTAACGTATTTGGCTAAGTAAGGGTAAACTACCAAAGGAACATATGCAGCTGTTTAGAGTGACCCAGCAGACAAGGTCATAGAATCATACAATGGTAAGGTTGGAAGAGCCCTCAAGGATCATTTAGTTCCAACCCCCTGCCATAGGCAGGGACACCTCCCACTAGTACAGGTCACTCGAGGCCTTGTCCAACCTGGCCTTGAACACCTCCAGGGAGGGAGGAACCACAACCTCCTTGGGCAACCTATGCCAGTGTAAAGAACTTCCTCCTAACATCCAGTCTAAATCTCTCCTCTGCCAGTTTAAACCCAGTGCCCCTTGTCCTGTCATTGCAAGACCTTGTCAGTAGTTCCTCCCCAGCCTTCCTGTAGGCTCCTTCAGATACTGGAAGGCTACTCTAAGGTCTCCTGGAAGCCTTCTCTTCTCCAGGCTGCAGAACCCCAACTCTTGTATCCTGTTCTCATAGCAGAGCTGCTCCAGCCCTCTGATCATCTTTGTGGCCTCCTCTGGACACACTTGTAAGTCCTGTTGTGGAACTGTGGGAAAGTATCTGTTTCACACCCAGAAAAAAGGCTTCTGAACTTACATGGCACTCTTAGAACACTTAAGAGCACTCAACCCTCATCCACTGAGTGCCACTGCCTATCGTTTGAGGAAAACTGATGTTAATCCACCCCCACACTGGGTAACTAAGGAACAATTTGATCAAAATGTGCTATGAAGTCTATATTTTTAGATGCCTTTAGTTTGTCATAGGAGGATTTTATGTTTGTGTGTCTTTTCCTCAGTGCACTACCCTTCAGCTGTGAGGATTTCTAGTAAGCCACAGGCATTATCATACTTCTACATCTCAGCATCAGAATATTTGCTGGGCTTTCTATGGGACTGCCTTGCCACTTAAGAATGCTTTTTTTCTGGCCCATGGTAAGGTTATTAACACATTTCTGTTATCACAAGCTTGGAAATTGTAATACTGGTTCAGCTTTGCTTTTGACTGGCTGATTATGGAAGTGGTGATAATACAACGAATCTCAATATCCACACCAGGGAAAATTGCAGGAAGTCACTGCAAAGAAACCCAGTTCTGCCATCAAAATACTGACATGCTGTCTTGCTTTGCATGTGACTGTCATTACAATCATATCTGCCAGTTCATCTACTGTATAGAAGTCTGACTTGTCTCTAATAAAGAGGTGTTTCATATATGGTTTGTTGTGAGAACAAACCTGCTCTGGTTTCATTCCGGGCCCTGCTGCTACAAAAGTCATGTTTCTTTCTGTTGCTTGACTTACATTTTTTTCCATAAGTAGCACATCCATCCACCAGATCTCAGATTATTAAGCTTAGTCAGGCATGTCTAGCTTCTGGATACAAAATTTTGTTGTAGGTCACTGTGTTCCTTAGAGAAGCTTCATATTTGATTATGTGAAAGCAGAATTGTCATTCTTCTACCTGTTTATTTAAAGCAGTTTGTGTCTCCAAATAATCATAGTGCTTCTGATGCTGTTAAGTGGCAGGTAGAGCTATTCTTGCAGTGCTTGACCATTTGAACAGGATGATGGATCACAGCACATGTAAATTTTTGCCTATAATGGATTCCTGGATTCTTTCCAAGCCCTGTCTTAAACCTGGAGTGTAATTGAATTGGATGATACTTACTGAGATTTCTGTTTCTGTTATGTTCATAATCTTGCAGTGTTGAGCTGCTTAGGATATACAAGCAGAAAAATAGGAATTGATTCCATTCTGGACATACATATTTCTAAGGCTATTTCTCGAGCTTTCACTAGCATAATCTGGAGATCTGGGGAGTCCTTGGCAGTGTTGTCATAAAAACATTCTCCTGGTGGTTCTTGGCACTGAGTGGCAAGGCAGATGCTGCTCTGTATGAGACAGCAAGCTGGGAACTGAGTGTAACATCAGGGCAGGAATGGGCAAGGGTCTCACTACCATGAGAACAACACCCACAACACCTGAGCAAGGAGACCAGAATAAGTCCAGTGCCAATGATCTGCTTCAATCAAGAGGCCAGATCACCAAGAAGCTTATAGAAAAGAGACAGGACTGAGGTCAAGACAAGTGTGATCACTGTGTCAGGAATGCAGGCTAGGCATAGTCATAGTTGCAGTGTAGCTCAGACAGTGACCGAGGATGAGCAACTGAGCTTAAAAGCAGATCCTAAGTGAGCTAAGACTTTTCAAAATAGCTTTTCCTGACCACACAACTGCACTATTGAAGCTGTTCTTGAGCTCAAGCAGCCAACCCCCCAGAGAGGGAAAGTGTAGGAATGCATTCAAGGCACTGACAATTAGATCATTTTCTGCTCTGAAGATTCTCCATCCTTAGCATGCAGGTTAAAGTTTTCCCATGCAAATCCACTGAGCCACTGGAAATTCTGATCTTACTTTAAAAAACCCTACTGTAGCCTTTCTTTTTCTGCTCTTCCATGTATTGTTGCCATGTCTTCAGTTTGGATTTCAATAAACTGGTCTCTGTAAAGTGGGCAATAGTCATGTTTTTGTTGAGTTTTGGACCAGCAAACGGCCTGAAGATGAACAGATAAGGTGACGGAAAGAATGATTTGCATATGATTTATGAATCTCAGTAGTCTTCAAACTGACCTGGTTTCTTTAGTATGGTTTATCAATTCTTGTTCTTTGCTTAATGACTGATTTTATAGCCCTTGAAAGCTATGAATTACACTGTGTTTCCTTACAATGTTGCCTTAATTTAGCTCCTTGTTTATTTTCTTGACTTATCATTACAGGCATACAAGGTTGTGTTAAGGACCTTTTACTGGCTGGGTAGTCTTGAAGTCTTCCTTACATACAGCAGAATACTATCAAGTCTTTTGTTACTTGCTACAGAGAAACTGTGTCTGTATTGATATGTGTGAAGAAATTTCTGTCCTCTTAATCCAGATAGGATGTATCTTTATAATAGGTTTTGTTAAATCAAGCAGGATTCTGCAGAAGTGAGGATTTGGTAGTAATCTTGGCTTAGAATTGTTGTAAACTACTTGGACCTTTGCATTCTCATTGACTGTCTTGATATTTGTTAAGCAGTGATGGAGTGTATGGGGGTATTTTCCTCATTTTCTCTATTTCTCCCACTATTTTGTTTGTTTATTTCAATGCATTGGATGTTCTACAAGACAGATGTCCTGAAGGCTGAATTTTTTATTTCCAGGTAACATGCTTGGAAGTTGTCCCAGTCTTTCAAATGCAGCTTGGCAATTTTTAACAGCTTTGCTTAGGGATACCATGGAGAATTGCTTGCTTGGAGTTCTGGTTTGCTCATTCTTGTGTTTTATTAATAATTTCTCTAGGTTCGTAAGTTCACTTGTTGCAGGTGGTAGCTACATCTCTTTTTACAATTCATACCTTGGTCTATGTACTTTACTTTTGTATTCTGATAATAATGTACATTATCCTAGGAGCATTATGGTTATGCAGCAGTGAAATTTTGATTTTGTTCAGGTTTAGTGCAATTCTGCACTAACCACTTGGTTGTTTGGTTGGATTTCTCCCCATTTTTAAGGCTACATGAATCTGTGGAGGCCATCAGAATTTCTGATGCTCTACTTCATCATTGGCATTCAGTTTTCTGGTTGTTTCTGTGCCTGCCCTTGAGTTTAATGCTAGCCTGAGCTTTATAAACCATTTATTTATTTGTGTGCTGCCTTAATGTTGGACATGCAAAATCTCATCCCCCGAGTCACTGCCTGCTTCCTTGATATGCCTTTGTACTTTTTTTGTTTTTTTCATCTGCAACCTTTGACATGATTTTCTCTAGCTACAATTATTGCTTATGACCTCATATGCAGGGCATTTTCCATTATCATATTTTTCCTCTACAGTATCAATAGGTCTTCTTTTGCATTCTGTTTATTTTCTCTTTGTAAATTTGCTTTTGCACTTAAAGTTTTGGCATGTTTTCTCCTGTATTTTCTTGTTTTCCCTGTGCCCTCTTGGTGAACTTTCTCTGCGCCTACTCAACTCAGTATTTTGTATGAGATGCTGTATCTGTTTAAATCTATAAAGACTGAGTTACCACAGATTCCATGAGTACCTGAATCTTTCTTCCTTGCTCCTAATATACTACAATACATGAAATATTTTTTGTCTGTTATATGCAGGGATGAGCCCAGCTATGCAGTCAGGCATTAATGATGTATGTTGAGAACCTATCTTAGCAGCTGACACTACAACATTGTTTTTGCAGAGCCTCTTCTAGATTTTACACAACCTTCTCAATCTCCTGCTACTGTTGTTTGAGTACCTGATATCATTAAAAAATGTAATAACATTTGTCTGTGACAGCTCAGAGTCACAAGCTTTTAGTTTGCCTCCTTTTTTTCAACAGATCCACTACAATTTAGTATTTTTGTTCAAAGTGATCATAAAGAATGTGCAATTTTGCAGCACATTTACTGTCGCCTTCCCGTGCATCTCAGTTGCCATGATGGTGATAGCTTTCTCTTTTGTTTAAGGAGGTTTTTCAAATATTCATTATTTCATATTTCATGGGTCTGCAGGAAATAAGCCATTCTTGATGCCAGATTCTGAGTTTTCGTAGAAGAAGAAAGCAAGCCAAGACAATAAAACATTTAGGCTTTATTCTTTCTTTCAGATATCCTGTGGAGTTCTTAAATTTTCTAGACACAATCTTATGCATGAAACATTTGCCAACCTGTTCACCTCTGGATGCTCAGCTGGCAAACTGTCTGTCATATCAGTGAAGAAATATCACAGTATATGTAGCAGCTAGTATTTAGACTTTATCAGGTATACCAATATTAGTTAGGAAAGGTCACAGAGATTATGAAGCAGATTTTGTTTTCAAGTAGTAGCAGTGCAAATTAATATTAATGCCTGTCGTATTCAGAGAGAATTTGGTTTATTTTCCTTTGAAAACAGTGGACATTTCAGTAGATGTATCTGAGAGTATCCTGGATCTAGGTCACTGGAAAATAAAGACAGCAAATTTTAATGAATTTATGTTTTGTTTCTCTCCGTATCATTTGCATTAAATGTCTTTTCCAGTATTGGAAAATATAATTGGTAACATCCATCTTCTATTCAGCTTTACTGTTTATGATAGACTTCAAAAACAATTAAAATCACTACATTTTATTTCTTTGCTTCTAATTACCTAATCAATAATCTGCAAGGTTCAGGAAGACAAATTGTGTCATGCTGGACAAATATAGAAACCTTTTCAGAATCATCTTCTTTTTCCCCTTACACAATGTAAAGACAAATAACCTTTTTAGTCATTGTTTGATTGTGCCTCACTTAACCTGCAACTCTATGGCTGGCTGACCTTATTAACTCCTACTTCATAAGACTTTGCAACTTTTTTGCCTGTAATCTTGACACGTAAATAAATTTTAAGTAGTTGGTGAGACAGTTGTAGTTAGTTAGGCTCTCCATTGACTTTCCTGAGGCTCGCAGAGTATCTTCCAGTCTAAGGTTCAGTTTAGAGAGCAACAGATCATCTTTTCATATATTTTAACTTCATTTGTGAAAATATGAATCATATCCCATTCCATCTTCTCTTATACAAATCCAATGATTTTAACCTTTCATGATAAGTAATGTTTTCTAAGATGGTAGTAATTTTTGTTGCTAGCCTTTGGAGTATTTCTAAGTTGACTGCATGCCTCCTAGTGTGAAGATCAGGAATTCTAGATGAGGTTTCCTACAGCCTATAAATTTAGTGCAGTAATTATCTCACCAGTGTTCTGTAGAAGTGTCTCATAACCACATCCCTGATTTACATTTGTTTTCTTTTTTCTAATCCAAAATGTCACTTTGGTCAGTAAGAAGCCGTTTGTGGCCTATTCTAGCCTCAGCCACTTAATCCCCAGTTTTGTAATTAAAGTTTATTTTGCCTTTCTGAGTAGAATACTTTGTACTTGTCCTTACTGAATTTCATCTTTCTGATTTCTCAGACTCTCTTTCCATTTTAGTAGGGTTAAAATCATTAGGAATTCTGATCCTGTCATCCATAGTGCTTGACATCACCCACAATATGCAATGTACTTTATCTTCCTTTACATCAGAGTGTCAGCTAGTATGTTGAATTGTGCTAGACATGGAGCAAACCCCCAGGAGATCACAGATGGTATGTCCTCAGAATTGGACAGTTACTTACTGCTATCTACACACCGTGTGTTTTTTCCATCATTTGTGTGCTTATCTAACAATTTCCCAGTGCAATGTCTTGCTTTTCTGAAGACAGTGTTATGTGGAATGGCCTAATTAAAATGAAGTTACGTTTTGCTTCCTAAAAATATCAGTTTCTTAGTCACAAACTTTTTTTTTTTTTCCATTCTGGCCTAAAATGCCAACATAAATCCTGTTTCTGAACTGTTCACAAATGTGAACAGTAGTCATAGAAGTAATTGTACTTCAGAGGTATTGCAGTCCATTGTGCATCTATGAACTACAGGTTTTACACATCAGTGCATTATTCCTAAAAAGTGCATAAACAACCTGATCCCATAGCTAGACTGAAAGCTGAATATGGAAACTTTTTGAAGCAATCTGGCTCTCACAAGTAAGTTCTATTCTGTGTTGGCATAAATCAGATACTGGCTAAAATTTCCAGTACTAGTTTCAGGAAAAAAAAGAACAAAAAAAAAGTTTCAGTCTATTTAAGCTTCTAGTAGTCTCTGGTGGTGGTTGCTGCTGGAAGTGTTTTAAAAACACAAGCCCTGATAAGATTTGGAGCTGTTATGTTTCCTGAAGTAGGAGTTAAATGGGACTGGTTTTTGCTTTGCAGCACTAACCACATAGTGTGTGCTTCAAAGTGTAAAAATGGACTCTTGTTTCATTCACATCCTATTTAATAACACTGCAGCTGGGACTTCAGCTCCACTTTTTTTTTTTAGCGTTTTCCTTCTTTAGCCTAGATATATTTCTAGACAGTCCTGAAAAATAGCAACTATTAGTAAATCAATTAGTAAAGAATTAAGGGGTTTGAGGTGAATTAATAAAAATAAATGTAGTACCTTGCATCCATTACATGCATATGCATTCATCACTTGTTTCACCACTCAATGTTTTCTAAATTTTTTCTGAGAAAGTCTATTAACTATTTTAAATCATGCAACATGTGCTTTGACTGACAGTATCTTTTCATATAATATTCCACTATTTCTTCATTTAGCTTCTGTTCTGCAGAGTTCTGCCTTGTTTTCTCTTTGATTGTGGCCAGCTCTCTTATTTCTAAGCTAATCAAAATAATTGACTGACTACTGTTGTTAGTTAATTTCCATAAACCCTCAAGTTTTTGTTTTCTTTTTTCAGTCACCAAAAATACAGGTGTCTAGGATCCATTTATTAATTTATTTATTCAAATAGCTAGAAGCAGAATGACAAGAAGTGAGTGGGGTGCTGCAGTTTAATACAAAGATCCAGGCAGCTGGCACTGGTGTTATATGATGGGATAGGGTTTGGGTTAATTGTAATAAACTGTTATTTCTAAGCTAATCAAAATAATTGACTATTGTTGTTATTCAATTTCCACAAACCCTCAGTTTTTTTGTTTTCTTTTTTCAATCACCAAAAATACAGGTGTCTGTGATCCATTTATCTGTCTGTCTATCTATCTATTTATTTATTTATCTACTTATTTATTTATTCAAATAGCTGGAAGCAGAATAACAAGAAGTGAGTGGGGTGCTGCAGTTTAATACAAAGATCCAGGCAGCTGGCACTGGTGTTATATGATGGGATAGGGTTTGTATTAATTGTAATTTCCAGTAGCATATGAGAAAGAATTGAGGAATAAGAAAGAAAATGGAAAATATTTGTGTGGAAATGAAAGTTGATTTTATATTTGTTTGAATTTTTCTAAGTCCCTGAGGATTTCCCTGTGAAACAAAAAGCTTAGTTTCTAGGAGGAATTCCTGCCATAGGTTCTTGGCTGACCTTGAATAGGCTGATTAAGATGTATTAATGTAGTCAGAAAAAAGAGTTGCAAGCCTCAAGTCCCTTTGATGTCATGTGCAAGCTTATCTCCATTTAGAAGTCCCAGACTAAGACAACTGCATGGCTTTGAGACCAAAACTGCCTTTTATTGCTCTCGTTACACCAGTTCAGGTCTCAGGAATATTCACCCTTATTATGTAGACAAATTCTCGGTTTCTGTCTATGCTGCAGTTCATGGTCTGTAAACTATTTAAAAGAGTTTTAGTACACCTTAGCCTCATCTTGTTGCTATGGCTTGTTATGATATTGATCAAACCTGTAAGGGTACCATAAAAAGATTTTTTTTCTTAAGCCATCTATGGAGGCTTTAAAGAAGTAGAGAGCTCTCTGTATTCAAAAGTAAAGAAATGTACTGTGGATCTTTGGCTAGCTGGACAATGTAATAAGAAGATGGCAGTCCCAGCATGTGGGAAATACAGCTGGATTATGGGATTCTTATTGCTGGGCCCTGTAAGACTATAAAGGATTGAGATCAGCTGCAGCAATCAAAATCACAGAACAAAATATTCAGCGTGATGCTTTGTGTCGTGAAGGAAAGAAAATCTTGCTTTTCAGATGTCTAGAACTAAGCAGGGTATTTATAAGTGCAGCTGTTCAACATTCCCAACTGCTAATGCTTTGCACTAGCACAAGATTTAAAGCCTCCTTTTCCTTTCTTTTCTGAGTTTTTGTTCATATTTTTAAGTTTGCTTATTGTAACATCTGATTCTCTCCACCCTATTCTATGCATTTGCAGACCTGTCAGGTTAAGAATATTTTCTTCAGATCCTGAGTTTTCTTTCTTCTGGACTCAAGTTTTCTTACAGCTTTGACACACTCAGAAGCTTGTTGGTCCCAGGAGCGTGTATTGCTCTGCTATGTTTTGTGTGGGAGTGAACTGCTGCTTGGTGCCAAGGGGACTTTCACTCCTCTGCCATCACTATCGTCATCAGCCAGCCCATCACAGGCCTCTAGGTCACATCATCTAGGCTGGCTAGAAGGCTGCACTGCTCTCCCTTCTCCCTGTGATGCTGAGCCATCCACAATTACACACAGTGGTCAGATACAAAAAGACAGCCACATGTGAGCAGGGACAGTTACTGCCCTTTGTTACACTTGCATAAATTTTCTGCAGGATTTTCCTCAGTATTCTTGATCTTAACACAAAACTGAATCAAATACCATCTGTAGCTTAAACACAAGGCATACACACAAGGCATAGTCTCTAATTCCTTTCTGTTCTCCAGATTCCTGGTGGCATCAGGAACCAGTCTTTTCTTTCCACGAGAACACAACCCAGAGTTCCTTCTCATTCTATGTCACTCATTCTCTTATGAGACTTCACAGATTCATAAAATAGTTTAGATTGGATTATTCACTGCTGTGTATGAAGAAGGCTGAGGGACATAGCTGTATTTAGTAAAAGCTCTACTTGAAGCTGCAAAATAAATAGACAAGACACACACACAAAGTTCTGTTTTACTAAGTTGGAAGATTGAGGACTGGATTTCTTTATAGTTATATATATTTTTATATATGTTTATATTATATGTATGTAAAATTATATGTGTTATATATATATAAATATATATTAGATATTTAATAATACAGTTATGTATTCTATCTATGTATATGTTTGCTTATATATTATATATATATTTGTTTAAGTTTGAGACTTAAAGAATCAAATAACTGCTGTTGTGCCAAGTGGGATTTTCAAATGTCCGTTTCCTACATGAAGTACTCACATCTCTATCCATTTCCTTAGGTCTATGTGAAAGTTGGTTCACAGGGACTCACTTGAAATCACAGACACATTCTGGGACAGAACATTGACCTAAATTCAGATCTCTTGTATTCTTGTCCTGAATCTTAACACAGTACATCTCTTAAAAAAAAAAAAAGTGGAATTCACTGAAATATGTTCATTTACTCAAACTTTTCTGTATTATTGTATTCTGAAATGACAGTAGCCTAATTTGAAATTTCAGTTTATTTATCTTTGTAATATTTATCTTCCTGTTCATCAGGAAATGCCTTAAATATTTGTGAGATAAATGTTGAGGATTTCTGTTTCCTTCCCTAGTTCTTCATTCGTTGATGATTTACTTACAAAAAAAGCAAGCATGAAATATTGGGATTTAATTCTTTTTCTAACAAAGAGAAAAAATTAAATGACCATAGAATCTTAATGTGAACAATCTTATCGCTCGAATATTTGACACAAAAGAGAGAAAAGTAGACAGTTCAGATACTATTCTCAGAGGTCTGAGAAACGTAAAGAAAGATTTTACAGAAAATGTAAATTTAACTTCAAACCACAAATTGTTCATTTTTAAAATTCCCTTGGGGATCTGTGATATGTAAAACCTGCAGAGAAAAAAATTTACATCATTCTCTTGAGATTTTAAATAGTGGAAAAAAACTGCTATCTAGCCTCAAACCATAACAATAATCTATTTTTTAAAATGGATTTATTTATAAATAAAGCAAAATTCAGTTTTCAAAGTGTGATCTGAAAATGCTAAAACGTATTTGAAAACCCCTTATCCATTCTCAGTGTTTGTGATATGAAAAGTGGAGTTGTATTGTTGGCATATCAAGATAGTCCCATTGGCCAATGGTAGATCTCACATTATCCTGTATTAGAAAGAAAGCTTCTGATTTCAGTTATGTGATATTCATTGTAAACAAGTGCTGTCTTCCTACTTCCACAACAGAGTAGCTGCAGGATAGCCAGGTCAACAGAGTTACACCAGCATAAGGAGAAGGAAAACAGACCCAGGGTTATAGGAAGAAAATATGTTATTAGTGATGTAACAGCGAATCAGTCTCTCTCATTTTGATAACTTTCTTTTGAGTGGGTTATAGTTATGCCCTCCATTAATATTTTTGCTTAGTTTCCTTGAAAATATAAGTTAAAATACTAAAACTTTTTTTTTTTTTTCATCTGACAACCAAATGCATATACCTCAGAAACTAATATAACTCTTTGATGGGCACTGCTTATTTTCTGTTGACAACTTTTTAGTGAAAAAGATAGAAATCAGATTGAATTTCAACAGTGAGAAATTGAGAGCTTGTTCTACCGGCAGGAGTCTCAAGGCCTCTAATTTTACCTCTGTGAGCTAAGATGAACCAAGAATATCAGCAACCTGCTTTCATGCCAGGCAAAGAACAGCATCCTAGCAGTCACACAGACAATCTTAAAGTGAAATGTATCTGAACTTCAGTGATTTTGCCTTGGTTTACATATGGCAATGCATAAACACAGCAGAGACACTGGAGTTTACTATTAGGGATCCAATAGTGTAGTACATTGCAAGGAAACAGCAGACTAACATGCACATCATACTTTTGCTCACACAGGTGGGGGACAAAAACTGCTGACCCTGATGATCTCAAATCTCAGTCATGCATCCATTCTTCCAACACTGACAGTGTCACCAACAGCCCTGGAAGAAGGGCTTTAGTGCTTGTAGAGAGTTTCTACTGGCTACCACAGTGTCTGATTAGACCTTTACTTTATATCAAATCAATGTCTTCAATTAACAGGTGTCCATATGAACACTGCTGTTGACAAAACTCCATAGAATTAGAATGAGATCTCTGAAATAGTGTTTTGTCTTCTTTCCAGTATGCAGCAGCATGTTTCTGCTTTGACCATTTGTGTACTGTATTTTGGGTAATCAGCACTGTCTTTTGTTGCTGCAATACAGCATCGTAACCCTTCTTCCTATGCAGCAGCATCATGAACCATATCAGGCTAATACTTTTCAGTCACATCGTATTTTGTTGTATTCCAACCCTATTACTTCACGCTCAGTTCTTCCCTTTTGATATTTTTGCTGTATCATCTTTCATCTTTTTCATATTGTTTTACTTCTTTTCATCTTGTAGTTTTTTCTGTCCAATCTTTTTGTCATCTCCGCTATCAGATACTGCTCTGTCCTGGTTGCTTCACAGCATGTTTCTACCTCAGTAATAATAAATTTTAAAAAGTCTAATCTTCTCACTGATTTCTGATAAAATAATGTATTTTCTTTTCGTGATAAGGTGCTAATTTTTTTTTTGGTTTGTCATCAAAAAGGTATTTCTGATCATATAAAACCCCCTAAGAAAATAAAAGTAGCCATCCTGGGTACTGTATAACTAGGGGAAGCATAACAGAGAAGGATTTATCTTTATTTCAGAATTCCCATTTTACAGATTTCACTAGAAATTGACTACTCATACAAAGCCTTTATGTAATTGAGAAGCAAAGTTTTCGTTTCCAGAATAGAGTGAGTTGCACAAAGCTGAATCCAGTAAAGAGTTGTATCTCCTACCAGTTGGGTCTCCCAGGCAATATGAAAGAGATTTAAATCTGGATCATGATTGTGCTTAAATTGACTAAACCAGGGCTGGTGTCAATAAATTAGGTTACTGTGGATTTTTATGTAGTGAATCCTGTTCAATATCTTTACTGATGATCTGGATGAGGGGATTGAGTACATCATCAGTAAGTTTGCAGATGACACCAAGTTAGGAGCAGATGCTGATCTGTTGGAGGGTAGGAGGGCCCTGCAGAGGGACCTGGACAGGCTGGATGGGTGGGCAGAGGCCAATGGAATAAGATTGAACAAGGCTAAGTGCAGGATTCTACACTTTGGCCACAACAACCCCAAGCAGTGCTACAGGCTGGGGACAGAGTGGCTGGAGAGCAGCCAGGCAGAGAGGGACCTGGGGGTGCTGGGAGAGAGTAGCTGAAGATGAGGCATCAGTGTGCCCAGGTGGGCAGCAGAGCCAATGGCATCCTGGCCTGGATCANCCTTATGTAAGGCACGACAGAAGCTGGCAAATAGACTTGCCAGTGCTGTAGTGGTCTATGAAAAGGTCACTGCCCTTTTATGTCTTTCCCATTCTTCCACAGCAGTTTTTTCCCCTGCAGTAAAGGGGAGCATATATACACAGTAGCATGCCATTTTCTTTGATGAGAGGTCTTACAAGCTGCAGAAATTCAAGTTGTGCTCATTAAAGAGGTTGCCATCTGAACCTTTCCTTCTTGGATTTCCTCTGGAGGTTGCAGCTCCATGACAGAGAGAGCTGAATGAACACAAATCTTCCAGCCTCTGGATTCATTTGCACTATAATGAAGAATTCTGAGCTATAGCAACTGAGAATTTAGGCAAGTTACCTGTTGCGTTTTCTACAAGGTCAGTAGTCTGTGGATGATAAAAGTTGTGGATATTAAACTCTTAAATCCATCCTTAAAGCTGATGAGACCAGTAAACAGGCTGTGAAGGAGCTGAGTGGCAGATGTAGCTGAGTGAACATTCCATGGTCTCACAGTGACGTGACAAGGACATAAACTCTCAGGTAGAGAAGTAATACCAGCTTAAACCATCTCTGGAAATTTCATCAAGGGTTATGTGCTGTCTATACTCCCTCTGCCCTGTCTGAAGAGATACAAGTACCTCAGAGAGCAAGCTGAATTGCTCAGCATCAAGCTCCATGGTACAACTCCAAACAGATGATAGCAGCAGAAAATTGGGTTCTAAATTTACAAACTTAGTGCACTAACTTACATCAAAGTCAGCCTTGTTCTGCAGACAGGTTTTCCCATGTTCTCACACCTCTACTTTTAATTAAAATGCTGACAATCAGGGATAAGGGGAACAAAATACAAAAGTAATCATGTACAGGAAAACATATTTCACCAGAGCATAAGCTATTAGCACTTTCTCGGCTATCTGATCATCTGACAGGCTTAAGGGTAAAAGTGATGTGAATTTCAAATCTCTAGCTGCTCCCCAAGGAGGCTCTGTCTCACATACTCTGTAGAGAAGTGAGACAGTTGAATGCATGATGAAGGAAGGGAAAAGTCAAAATGCAGCAGGATGTATAAACACAGAAACAGGGCCAATCTGACCCTCTTTTAGTGGCACGGAGTTCGATGCATTTGGTGGCTTATGAACATCTGTCTCAAAATGGCATGATCCCCCACCTGAACTGACATTTGTCATAACTGTGTGTTTAACTCTGTAACTCTCAATCCATTCAGGAATTTGAGCAAATGTCTAATGCTGAACACAAGAGCACCTTCGCTAAAGTCAGAACAATTACAATCAGATGTTCACCCAAATCCCTTGCTGAATCAGGACCTGAGCAGAGTAGCTTGTTTCAGATGGTTACCAAATGCCTGACCAAATTGCCAGGCATTCTTTCTCACCAAGATATTCCAAGCTGGCTGTGAACTTACCCTCTTGGGTCACTTTTCATATTCCATACCTGTGTATGACCCCCCCACCTTAGATATACCTCTGTTATTGATCTGGCGAGTCTAGTTACTATGCATGGGCATCCCATAAGAGGTCATGTGCTTAGTTCCTTTCCATCCCTTCTCTTACTCAGGCAAGAACAAAAGGATTATTTTATTCTGAGGAAAACTACATCTTGAGGAATGAAATAAGAGCTGACAAAATAATACTGACTGCTGGAAGAAAATGGCATTGGAAATTACACTTACCAGTGTGACAGGCAGCTAGCTCAATGTACTACAGCTTGTCCTTCAGTGAGGTGGAAAGGTCCTAAGGAGGAAGAATTATACAATAGTTTTATGTGTATTTACAGTGAACTACCTACCAGGTGTGAGAGTAGCATGAACTCCTTCAGTAATAGGATTTAACACAATTATAAGTTTTTGTTTTTCTGGAAGCTTCTTACACCTAGCCCAGGGATGTGGTGCTTGCATCATCCAGAGAGCACAACAGACTAGACTGAGCATAGGTCAAACATAATTGCAGTTCTCATGTCTGCTCCCTGCCCTCATGTCACTGGTTAACTAGGATTTTCTCCATGTGGAAATGATTTCCACATCTTTGCTCCTGAAACAAATTGAAACAATGCATTAATCCTTTTTGGTTTGGTTTGGTTTTAGGTTTATTTTTGGGGGGGGGGGGGTTGGGTTGTTTTTTTTTGCTTAGAGTATCTGGAATCTGTTTACCTTTTGTTACAGTTGTAAAGATAACCTGATAATTCCAAACAGACACTCTCAGGATGCTATAACCAGTTTGGTTCTGTTCCTAGCTGTTGTGCACATTTGGACTTTCTGACTCTTGAACCTTAACATTTGCTGCTGAGCTTGTTCCCTATGGTTAGATACATATCCTACTGTCCATGTCTTCTGCATGTCAAAGATAAGAAGTAAATTTCTTGCAACACACCATCTTTCTTTTCTTGCCTCTGTCCCATCCAAAGCTTTTTGTTTGCGTACAAAACCCTGCTGACTTTGGTAAACTGTAGCTCAAGCTCTCCTGTATTCCACTGGCAATGCATGTCTTGTTTTCCCTTTCTACACATCCCTCTTATCTCTGCATTTGCAAAGGATACGTATGATTGAAATAAAGACAAGAGGTACTATTATTATGCTCGTCTTCTCATGATGCGGCTTGTAGAATGTCAAATTGGAGTGCACAAGAGGTTGATAGGTTAGCTGTAACTGTCTAAGCAGGGTAACTTCCTTCTTTTATGCTCATCATTTTTCATGCCCTGTCGTTTAGGGCCTGTCTTTAGAAGGAGGGCAGATGGATGAACTCTTTAAAAAGCCTGATATATCAAATGATGATATTTATCATAAAATATCTCTGGTTTATGTCATTTTTAGCTGTAATTTAATTAGAGTCTAACTGTGATATTGACTAATTTATAGGAATCCAAACGAGCCTTTTGATCATCTGTGGGTACAGCTTCACTAATAGGCATAAATCAAAATGTCTTAGATCAACTTTGTACCCCTAAGGCATAATGTAAATGATGAAGGGATGGGACTTCATTCTGTCATGTTCTCTTCAGATATCAAGTTCTATTAAAGAAAACACTTTTCTCAATCACAGGTGCATGTATGAAGAATGAGTGACAACTTGATGTCATCTCTTTGATAAGCCTACTCTCCTGGCATTTTTAGATGTACTTTCATAAATGAGCTTCAATTTGTCTTGCGTGAAGTGGAGCTATATCTCACTGTCTGCAAAGCTGTATTTAAAAATGTGCTTACTACTCCATAATTCACAAAGGAGTGGAGAAGGTAAAGAACAATAAAATATTTCTTTTTTTGTATTTTGCTAGAGACCAACAGGGAAATGTGCTCCTAAAGGTCAAAGCACTACAGGGAACATGGCAAATGTGAAGTCTGTGCCATTCTACCGCCAATCTGGCAGTTTGTTATATCAAGTTTTAACGTGCCACTACCCAGGGAATGATCTTGCAATACCAGAAGCTCTCTCTGCCGAAAGAAAAAGGCAAGCAGAGAATGTTTCATAGCTAGAGCAAGTATTCTGTTCAGCAGGGTGTGTCTCTTTGCATGCTGAAGATGACCACAGGTACCTGCATAGTTTGAAGCTTGTGTACAGTCTGCATTCTTCTCTCATGGGGGATACTTCAAAACCATACCACTTAGTTGAAAAAAAAAAAAAAACAAAAGAATTTTTGATAGTTAAAGGATAAGGAGAGGCCATATAAGTAATGTAACATATTAGATGTAATCATGTATGTGTGATATTGTGTATATAATACATATCAATTAATGCAAGTAGTGTAACATGAGTCAGATATTCATCAGATATAGATTGTCAACTTCCATTTGACATCTTGTAGGACTTTTAAAGTATTACATCCACTGGGATTCTGCCCCATTTAGCTTTTGAAATAACCAAATATGGCAGCTACTCTATCATTTGTAGAACCAGACCCATCATTTCTCAGTCTTTTGAAATCTGACAACAGCTGCCTACCATTATTGCTTCTTTGAATTCTAATCTGACATTTAACCTAGCTGGAAATGTATTGCTTTTTTTTTTTTTTTTTTTTTT
>WBNM01024706.1:36416-83120 GCA_013399055.1 Ramphastos sulfuratus
TTTTTTTTTTTTCTTGTTCCCCCCCTTCCATTTGCTTCTAAATAACCTTTTTTCTTTAGATGATTTTCATGAAATTGCCACTAGAAAGAGTCCTGTTTGAGCTGCCTCATTTGAAAACTGTAAGATAGTGCAAGACATCTGAAGATGTCATTGTAACACATAAAAAACACTTCAGCTAGCACATAAACACTATCAAGTAGAATTTGAACTGAAGTTATAAGCTATGCTGAAATGATATTTTGTTAATAATTGTCAAATATTCCACAAATAGCACAATTCTAAATAGCACTATTCTGAGCAATGAGAATGCTGCATAACATGCTGAATTTTTAAACAGAGCTGAACAGAATATAGAATTTCTATTTGGGAAATATGGACATCTTGAAGTTCAGTTTTGTTCAGAAGTGGAACAAAGAACTTTCCTACTAAAGGAAAATTCTAAATAGCAGCTTCAGAAAATAGTGTGCAATTCAAACTTGAAAATTTAGGTTTAAAATTGTCTCTTTATTTTTTATTATTTTGATGTCATAGCCTTGTAAAAGAAATGACAGCGTATGGGAGAGTTTGCTAAGAACAAAAGCATCATCAGAGTCTTTGCTGCTTTCTTTATCAGTATAATAGAGAAGGAGCTATTTTAGATAGCTTGGTGTAGGATACAGAGCAGGTCCAGAGTAGGCCATGAAGATGATCAGTGGGCTGGAGCACCTACCCTGTGGTGACAGGCTAAGAGAGTTGAGGCTGTTCAGCCTGGAGAATAGAAGGCTCCAGGAAGACCTTATAGCAGCCTTCCAGAAAGGAGCCTCCAAGAAAGCTGGGAAGGAATTTTTTACAAGGGCTTCTAGCGATAGGTTGAGAGGGAATGGATTGAAGCTTGAGGAGGGTATATTTAGACTGGAGATCAGGAAGAAATTCTTTACAGTGAGGGTGACAAGACACTGGAACAGGTTGCCCAGGGAGTCATGAATGCCCCCTCTTTGGAGGTGTTCAAGGGCAGGTTGGATGAGGCCTTGAACAACCTGGTCTAATGGGAGGTGTCCCTGCCCATGATAAAGTGATCGGAACTAGATGATCCCTTCCAACCATTCTATGAATCTATGAAATACATTAAGTTAATGAATTTATTTACAACTTAAGGATACATTTATCAACAATCTCAAGCAGTCAGTGCACTGCTGTTAAGATATCCACTGTCTTCTTTGGCAAGTATTTAGCCCAGTAACCCTGCTTCTAAAATTATTTGTGCTATGGTGTTACCCATGGATACAATCAAGATCAATCCCCCCTTCTCCTAGAGTCCCTGCTGAGTTATGGAAGAGACAGTTCTACCCCCAAAGAGCTCACAGTATACCTAATTGAGACAGAAATTTAGAAAGAATGGGAGGACAGTAAGGGAAATAAGGACCATAGAAGTAAAACAGACCCAGTGACCTGACTGCCCTGTACCATTTCTAGACTTCCATGTTCCCTCTTAATCATTTTTTTTTTCAAATTACTTGTTAAAAACACAATTGATTCCCTACACAGGCAGGAAAACTCTCTTTTCTGCATGGGTTAGCAAGACCTGCAGTCCAACCCTACAGAAGTAAACATGCTACTTGTTTAATTACAAGTAGGAAACAGGCAAAGCTTGGTCTGGTGTCCATACATCATGTTGCCCTTCAGGGTCTCTGATCTAACAGTGGAGAGCAGTAAAGTAGGAGGAATGATGTAGTTTTGTTTTGCTCTGTCTAGAAATAAAAGATGAATGCTTCAAGAGTTATTCATCAAAAATAAGGAGGAAACAAAAAATGTGACAAAAATCTTGGGAACATCTCTGTTTCCCAGGACTGCTCCTGATAAGGACCATCTCACATACCTCCATACAGACACACAACACAGACATTCTCTTGGCTTGAGGCTACGCTTCCAGATACAGCAGAGCCATTTCCTTGGTGAACTGTCACAAGAGATTCTTTTCTTTTTTTCCTTTTCTTTTTGTGATAGCCCAAATTGAATGCTTGCCTTGCCTTGTATCTGTCATGTTAGCTTTTTAGATAATACATGTTATATTCTATACTCCAGTGGTGCGCTGTCCTTCTGTAGGAGTTTGCAAGGCTTATCAAGTGCCTCTAATGGTGATGGCCTGAGGGAAAACAGTATACACTTAGCTTTTACTTTTCTTCCCCACTTTAAAAATATGGGAGATATTAATAGTACAAAGAACAGCTCTCCACTGCTTTGATCTCAACAACACTGCCACGCTTTCAGCCTCCATGTCGCTACCGATGCCATGATACTTTTTTTTTTTTCATTATTGTTACCTCCTGCCCATAGCTGATATTTTTTTCCTACCTTATTGTCTTCTTTAACCCTGGCTGTGGCTGGGCTTCCCTAGAGGAGAATGGGGAGTGATAGGATTGGCTGTAGTGCAGCAGGACCCCCTGAGAGTCGTGAGTGATTGAGGGGCTGTACCAAACCTTCTGGGACCCTCAAGCAGATTTATTTTCAAAGACAGTTGTTGATCAAAAAAAGATAAGCATAAACTGCTTTCCCCCCTAGAACAGCCTCAAAGGAAATGTGCCTCAGAGATGTATTCCCTCTCTGCTTCTCCTTTGCTTCAGGGCAGCAGTAATTTGCTGTAAACCAAAGGCAGCAACAAATTACACTATACTGATGGCAGGTCAGTTTGCCTGCCCATCACGTAAGATGGAAGAGAAAGTACAGCAATAACTCCTGTGGCTTCTCAGGGTATGCAGGAGGGAGTATCACACTATAAAACTCACTGATCTTGCATACCTATGTTCCACATGGTTGACATTTGAGGTGAAGGGGGAAAGGAATCTTAATTTTATTTGTCCCTGACTCAGCATGGAGTCAAAGTCATTATCTCATTTGAAATGTCTGCTTTTAGTGACAGGTTACTAGAAGCTCTGGGAATTGTTTTTTGCTTTCTTATATAAAGAAACATCCAGCAAGAGGACATGGACCTGATTTGAAATTCGTCTGTTGCTGCACAATTAAAACCAATCCGAACATTGTTAAAAACCATTATAATAAAGTGTTAGTATTTAGAAGTGCTTAACAATTTACAGTAAATCAGAAACTAGGACATGATGCTACAGTTTTGTTTAGGGATGTGGGGCTTTGCACACAGATTCACATCATATGTAGACTATGAGACATTTACATTAGGCACACTATGCAAAGTCAGTTATAAAGAAAAGTAGATTCCTCTTTCCAACTAAGTGAAAGACAGCAGTACTATGACAGGCAAATTGTTCTTCAGCTCCTATATAAGGCATTCTTCAGGGAAAAGAACTGACAAATATTATACCAATATAATATGTCTTTTCATTAAAAAATGCTTTTTATATACAATGAACAGGAAAAAGTAACTTGAAAGGTTTACTCATCTTTATGGAAAGCTGTGCTTCCTCTCTGAGAAAATGAGCAACGTTACCTAAAGAAAAGAGCACATCGTTTGGCACAGCAGCCTGGGGTTTGTTTCTGTCCTGCCTTTTGGACATGGTCAGATGATCATCTCTAATGCTGTTAATTGTACCTTCACTACAAAGCATTAAGAGATCTATAAATTACATTGCAGCTAGTTGAAATTATTATTAGCATGCAAGGAAATACGTATTTTTCGTTGTCTGTAGTGCAAATCATTGCACACGCAGTAAAAAGGGAAAACAGAGTTGTTTGTCAGTATCTGACTCTGCTGAGAAACCTTATCTAAGGAAAATGAAGTTGTGTCAGACAGGTGAAGGACTCTCCCTAGTTATTAATTCATTTTGAATAATTCATTAGCTAACACTCTTAAACTCTTATAGTCCCAGGTAAATCCCACAGAGGGGCTTTGTGGTCCCTCAGCCATGCTCCTCATCAAATGCATTAAGGTTTACATAATAGGAGGATGTGTGAGTGTTTTTAAAGAGATATTTATTCTGGAATTTGTAATTAGTGCATAGTGTCTAATTCTGTAATGAAAGTGAATGTGTATGGTAATAGAGTGCACTGTGCATGGAATGGCAGCAGAAACTGATGTATGGCTTCTGTTGATAAGTAAGTTAATGCCTCTTCTTCCATTTGAAGGTGTACTATAGCTTTTGCTTGGCACTCAGATTTCTGAAGTTTAATACAGTAATAAGAAAAAAATCCTTTATCAGCCCAGTGTACTCTGGTACATCGGTGGGCACTGCAGAGTCAGAGTCTTACCTCATGTACACCTCTGTATAGTCACTGAAATCAATTAATTTATATGCATTGTGAGCCAAGTGCTAGCAAAAGTCTTGCTGAGTTTCAATGAGGGAGGATCAGCCTTTCAAAATGCAAAGGAGATGTGAATGCAGGAGGTGTTTAACAACAAATTTACCTTCCAGATTCTCAGAGGGATTAATATTCCATGAACATATTGCCCCAAATCACCCTCTCCACCTTAATATTATTGCAGGAAAGCTGAAAAAGTTGCAGTCACTGTTTTCCCTAACTTCATATCGAGCCAAAAATGGCCATTGAATTAAAGTTTAACAAATAGATCTTTTTAAATTAATAAACTGCCTTATTTCTCAGCTATCTAAGTTCATAGCCTTTACTTAATGATGATGCACTTGATTAAATAAAATGAAAGAAAAATGAAAGTTCTTTCAGACATTAAAATGAATAATGAGTTTAGACTTAATCCAAAAGCAATTTAACTTTAAACATTCATATGAAATTAAATGAGCCATTGAATTTGCTATATAAGCAAGCATTAATCTTATCAATCTATGAAGACTGAAATGTTATACAGTGACCCATTAATTTCAAAGCCTAATACAAGGTCTATTTAATGCCTACAGTCTATTAAAAGTCTGATCCTACAATATAACTGCTTTTTCATTAAAGTTTTAATCCAGGTTAATTCTTCTGCTGCTTTGATCATTTGATAACTTGTTGTGACAAGATTGTAGTTTCAAAAAAAATATCTCACAATAAATAATGTATTTGCATCTCCACTTGCTCCAAGTTTGAACTTTACCACCAGCAAATTACTTATTAGGAAATCCAGGGATTTGAACAGTTCTGATATTGGTGCATATGTTTGCTGTAAGAAGTGTTCAACCAGAGGGGAAAAAAAAACAAAAACAAAAGCTTGTTTTACCAGATGCTAACAGTTTTACCTGTAGTCTGGAAGCTTTTAAGGCCAGGCTGGATAGGGCTCTGAGCAACCTGATCTAGCGTGAGATGTCCCTGACCATAGGAGGAGGGCTGGAGCTAGATGATCCTTGAGGTCCCTTCCAGCCCTGACAATTCTATGATTCTAACAACATCTTTCCCAACTCAATGGAGGGAGCTGTGGCACCAAAAAAAAAAAAAAAAAAAGAAACAACACTTCTTATTCAAAAGATTTGTAAAAGAAAACAGATTTTTGTTATGACATGTCTTTTGTGTGTTCTCTTTCCACTTGTAATGTATGTGGTGACTATAGTGCTTTGTGCAAGTATGGATAAAGATCAGAAATTTTGCTTTCAAGATTTCTATTCCACAGTGCAAGTCATGTTGATTTGCAAAACTGAAAAAAAAAAATTGGAAAGCTGCTTTTTTTTTTTTTTTTTTTACTTAATGAGATGATTCAGTAACAGGATTTAATGGCACTGCATGTTAGCTCCTGTCATGGAAGGTCATGGTTTGCAATTTCTATTTCTAATCAGTAGAAAAACCAATCAGAGGGAAAGGTTGATATTTAAATATGTTTATGTTAGAAAACAGGTGTTCCTGTTTGACATACTATACCTAATTCTACCTAATTTTCACAAATGTAAGGTCAATGACAAATTATTCTTCCTAAAATAAGAGGAAAACTGTTTCAGTATGGCTGTTAAATGTAACGAATAATAAGTAACTTGATGAGTACCTTCTTTTTTTACTGTGTTGCCTGAGTGTACCCTTCAGACATGCCTGCAGAATTTAGCCATTTTCTGTGTAGGAGGATACTTGTAATGCCTGTGATATCTTCCTTGACTTATATCTGGTTGCAGAAGACTGTGAAATATGGATCTAGTAGTCCTGTACCCTTGTACAGATAGATGGCTGTTATTAACTTTTGAGAGTCTCAACATTTCAGTCCTGTTCACTAATGAGGAATGCAAAGGCGTGAGCAGATTACTTGTGTAAACTTATGGAGCTCATTGGAGCATCTCTCAATTTATCTTGGAGAGTGTGTTAAAGTCTGACCTGCTAATGGTAATATATTCCTTTTTGAATATGATCCCTTTGCCTTTTAATGCAAGAAAATATATTTCAGGGAACAGAAGGACAAAACAAAAGGGCGTTAGCATATTTTTGTGCTAAGGTACAGCAGTTTGAAGAACACCACAGTCAAGTAATTATTCAAGCAGTAGCTGAACTCAGGTAGTTACACATATAACACATATAACATATCAATGTACGTGTGCAGCCCAGACAGCCAACCCAGTCCTGGGCTGCATCTAGAGCANAAAAACCCTGATGAAAATCACTGAGCATATTCATGTTGGGATGTTGCTCAAGAGACTTCAGGCATCTTTTATTCCTGATACTGCAAATAAAGTTCAGTGAAAGGAAACTTCTTGCACTACCAGCTAGAAGGTGCTGGTAAGGGGGTTGTCGTGTTGAATGTGTTGCTGAGCAGTGCAGAGCACTCTCCTGCAGAGAGGGGAGGTGTCAGCAGGAGTCAGCCCTAACAGCAGGAAGAGGTTGGAAGCCTTCTGAGCTTTAGTCAAGTCTCGCTTTAATCAGCTCTCCTGCCTTTTATCCGTGGTTAGGTTGGAAGGCATTTAGGATGCAACCAACTGTAGCAGTACGGTACCCTCAGCTGCAAGCCATGTCTAAAAGGGACTTTACATTTAGACAGTCTCTGATTTTTAAGAGGTGGTATATCAGGAACTAATTGATTAGAAGATCTCCCCTGAGGTATTTTTTAAGAGTTGATTGAGAACAGGTTTGAAATTTACTTGGGAAGTACATTTATATGCTACCTAAATTCAACAACATTTTAAGTTTTGTGGGAATAAGAGAGGCATGTATTGCTGAAGCACAGTCTGACTTGCTTTAAACAAAATATTTTTGCTTCTCCTTTCAAATTAGGTCTTCTTTTCAAATGTCTTTTCATTTTGTATTCTCCACTAAACTGCAGTTGTGCCCAAATAACGTTTTGACAAAAATCAACCATTTTGATTTTTTGTCAAAATAAAATCTGTCAGTAGCGGGCCTGAGACAATATTTTGGTTTGTTATGGTTGGAATTTTCATTCATGGGGGATTTTGAAGTGATAGGATTTGATTCCTGATGGGCATAGAACCAGTTTTTAAATTACAAATGCCTTATCAAAATGAAAATGCCATTCTTGTCACAGCTCTGGTGCTTTGCGAGTTGTCCTCTGTTTATTCTTTGTCAGCTTTTTCTGCTTTAGGGGTGGATAAGTTATTACTTCTTACAAACCTCCTGGTTTGTAACCTCTCTTCTTTAAAAACCCTGAAGTCACAGTTAAGAGCCAAAATGCCATGGTTCATAGGCTTGGGAATCCCTTTCCAGAGTGACTCTGATTTCACAGAATTACAGTCTGGTTGGGAGAGATTACAGGAGGGCTCGTGCTCCAACCTCTGAATTCAGATCAGGGCCATCTTGAAAACTTGCACATTTGGAGACTCCTACATTCTCATTTGACTCTTAGTATAGTGCTTAATTATCCTTGCTATGTTTCTCTTGTTCATTCTTATATTAGGTCAGAACTATTTATGAACACATCAGTTACATCATGTTCAGGAATAGTATTTCAGGCCAGTATTAATAAGAAAAGCATGCTCTGAAATAAGAAAGGGTAACAAAGGATGAAACAGTCTTCCCCACTGCCACCTATAGGATTCTGAATTGTAATACTGTTTGCATCATGTAACCAAATATGAATATGGGAACTAGTCTGTCAGTCTCACATCCCAAGATGATAAGATGTCTATTTTTCTTCAGAGTGAAGGATGTTAAAGGTGGTGATCCTTTTCCCTTGTGGCTTAATCATGCTACATAAGCTGTTGGGATAAGTGTGTAACAAAGCTTGCTTCCCAACACATACCACAGCAAGAATTTTTTGGAAAAAGGTATGGGTTTAACTATTAAGTTTTGATTATAACAATTTTCAGACAGATTCCTATTTACTTCTGGAAATGTATTTGCCTAGCACACAAATTTGACAGGTGGATTTAGAGAGTTCACTTGGCTCTGCAAACAAAATGCATGCATATCATAAAACCCAGGCCTTTTAGAGAAGGACTTAAAATGAAAGCTTTTTCTGAATAATTGATTTCTAAATGAACAATTGAACTCATCTAATAATTATTTTGAATACATGGTATAAAACTCAATTTCTTTCTATACTAGTTGACAGTATAAAAAAAAGTAATGAAGGTAGTTTTATTGTAAAAGTGAGAATAACAAGCAATAAAACCCAGCATGGGAGGTGATTAACATGAGACAATTATAGCCCCGGGCACTTTACTATGTAGATGCCAAGTGCTGCCCATAAATACATGTGTTTCATAACAACCACACCCATACAATTCACCTGATTGATACAGTTATGATTTCTCTTCTGAGATTGAAATAGAGATACATCATTTTAGCAAATTGCTTTAGGCTTGGATATTGTAGCCATGATGTGAATAGAATTCTCTGTAGGAGATGCTAGTTATTTCTGGTGGGTGATATTTAGACCCTCACACCTCCATTTTCAGGGAAGTAAAATGGTGACAAGCATCACGTTGGGATGAAATGAATCAATCCTTCCTGAAGAATGAACAATTAGAATTAGAATTGTGCTAGTGCTAGTGCTGTCTCTCATTTCTTACTGCATTAGTTATGTTGCCAATCTGAATTAGTCAACTCTCTTTGAAGGGTTGCAAAGTGGCATTTTTTCCTCAAGTTAGTTCCCAAACTATGGTGCCAATTGGCTGATACCAAAAGGCCATTGAGACAGCTTAGGAGACACAGAGCATTATGAAGTCTTTTCAAGAGGAATATAGTATAAACATTGCTCTCATGTACACCACCCATCATCCTTTGTCTCTTTTATTCATTCTTTTATGTTTTGTCCCACCTGGCCTGCCTCTTTTAATCTTACGTCATCCTCCATTTTCGCAAACCACTCCAAGATCTCCCTTCACCTGCATTAGCCTAAGGGAATGGTAGTGAGGAACAGATTGTACATCTTTATCCTGTACCTAGTGAGAACAAGATGGAAATATATAGCTTCACAGAGAGAATTTATCCCAGAGATTCTTCTAAGAAAGGTGGTATTTTCAATCTGAGTAAGGATTATTCAGTCCTTTGACCTGGCCATCCTTTCTGTACTAAGAGAAAGGGAATTTATATTATTTTTAGCAGAAGTCACCCAAGGCAGGAAGGAGGCAGTTCTCTACAGCTTACTTTGATAGCATACAAATGATGTGTAGCCTGTGAAGAAATATTTCATGGCTTTTGCTTGAGGGGCTGTTATGGAGGAAGTACTAGTGAGCAGCCCAGGAATTTGTCTTCTTTATCTCCCAAGCTAGAATCAGCGCTTGAGGCAGAGCCAAGCCCTAGATACAGTCACAGGCATTCAGGGCAAGCTTGCTGAATGACGTGAGCAACCACTGTCACTTCAAACAGCACTGCTTCCCAGATTACTGCATGCAGGACTAAAATAACACACTGCCTTAAGTATATTCCCCAAATTCCAAAACACTAATTTCTCCTCCACTGAGAATCTGACCTGCCAGATCCCCAAAGTCTGCAATTAGGGCACAGAATTCCAACAATATTATATCACAATGGGTATAATTACAGCTGAGTGTAAGTACCTGCTGTCACATTTGTTGCTTTGTGCATATTAATTGGTTAACCTACTGATGGCTGGCCAAATTCTTTCCTTAATCAAAAGGCAAACTGAAACACTTAGCAGAGTATTTAAACAATGGACTTGATTAGCTCAGCTTCAGTAACTCAGTCCTTTTTAGAGAGAAAGAAAAATTTATGTAGGGAAAGAGAAAGCATAAATTCTTACTGGAAGTTCTTCTGGAATAACAACGTATATTGGATGATACATCAATTAATTTTTAACAAAAGCCTGTTTCTAAAAAAAAAAAAAAAGAGAGAAAAAAGAGAGAGAATATCATTAAGCACATAGAAACAGAGTTTCTTAACATTCTTTTTCTCTCTAAAGACCAGTATTCTGATCAGTGAAGGGAGATGGAAAATAGAAAAATAGAAAATTTAATAGTTTTAGGATCCTCTTTATCTTTTGGTATAATTATTTTATTATTAATTAGAATATCCTAGACTGACTCGTATCAACTTACATATAAATTGTTCATTTCTCCACTAAGTTATGTGCAAAATGCATTTAAACTAGTGAGATTTAAAACTTCATTAGCTATATGTTCTTTGTGCCTGCTTAGAGGGTTCTGAAAGGTCAGATCACCAACCTAGAAGACATATGAAATTATGGCATGGCAATAAATAGACTTTCTAGATTACAGAATTTATTAGGTATTATAAATGAATGAAAACTACAAAGAACATCATCTAGACTATCAAAACTATATGTCTGAACAAACTGTGTGGCAAATGCTGTACCACCTCCTGCTTTCATTGTATATCCAGAATATCCATAACATTTTCCTACAATGCCAGTTTAATCAGGAATAGAGGCAGTGGACTTGTTCTAGATTTAGTTGCTGTAGTGGAAAGACTGATGAGCACAGATGTGTAGTAGCGGGGAGTGGCACCTGGCCAATGTATCATTTCAGTCACTGTCTCTCAGGTTTAACCTCTGAGGCTCTCTTGTGTTTTTACTGCTATTGAGATTTGCTGTCTTATACATATATTGAGGGGAGGGAACATGTGAAAATTGTCTCCAGGCCTTCACTGCTCTTTCCATTGCAATTTGCTCTTATGTAAATTTTTAACCTTGAAAGCATTCCTGTGCTCTTCCCATCGAGCACACTGGTTTCAGTCACCATTCCATACCTGTAGCTATCACAAGCCAAAGCATACAGAGTGTTACAACAGGTCCCTGCCAACACCGATGCTCACCCTAACAAGAGCAGTCAGTCTCTCATTCATAGCTTACTAATGCTCAAGAACCTATTGAAATCTGTGGTCTGTAGAACTTCTTCAGTGTAGCAGCTAGGTATGTTCATCTCATTTTCATTCTTGAGGATAATCTGTAACAGAAGAATATATTAAGTAAAAGTTATTGCTAAGGAGGGGTTGAATCTGGGTAAGAAGTGAATTGTAATGAGGCTGCTATAAAATTATTAAATATTTTATTAAATATATATAAAGAAAATTTCCCCAAACTTATTTACGATTAGCACACACAGATTCTATTATGTGGTTGGTAAAACTATCTTTGCAGAATGTATATATATGTAAAATCAGATGCAATTTAAACGATTTAGAAAATGTTTTAGAAAATGTTTCAGAAAATTTAACCTGGAGAGTCTTGCAGCACAAACTGGTGCTTAGAGATTAAACATAAAACTCTCTACAAACTTCAGAAAAGAGAGTTAGTTTACTCACTGGTCAGAGTCTCAATATTTGTAATCCAAGAATATATGTAGAAGCATAAACGAGGGAAAATATAGTCCCAGCCACATGGTGACCTTCCACATGGTGAGGATACATTGGGGTTTTGCTGCTTGCCTAGCTCCAATGGAGCAGGTTGTCTGAGAAGATCCACGGACGTAAGGCAAACCCTCCGTGGTTCTCAGGAGGCCATCAGGGTGGGCAGCCACCTGGGTGAAGCAGGATCCAGGTTTAGGGGCTGGAGCAGTCCAATCAGGTGCTGTGTATAGCAAAGGAGTTGACCCTCTGGCTGGAGCAGCAGGCCAGCAGGTGCCAATCTCATTGCCTAGACTTGGCCAGAGTCAAACGGACTCGGGCTGGAGACCTCAAGTGGGCAGCTGTGTCCCAGCGCAGGGCAAGCACCTTCAGTCCCTTGGCTCAGTGCAGCAGACAGGCAGGGTCAGGTCTGCCGTGCGTGAGGGAGCCAAGTCCCCAGCTATGCGCAGTGCAAAGCAGTGCAAACAGGTAGAGGACAAAACAAAGGTAGCAGCAGCAGCAAATAAATTGGCTAGGGTTTTAAGCATTTTGATGAGTGTCTTTGACCAATAGCAACAGATAAAAACACCCCTGGAACCAATCCTAAGTTACTTCACCAAAAAGGGGAGATGCACATGCCCAGCATCTGTGATGGTTTGGGAGTTCCCTGCCCCCCCCCCNCTTTTGTTTTGAGTTCTTATTCCTAAACATCTCAGCAAGCCTATGAGTGGAGTAGACATCACCATTGTTTCCTTTTCACAGCCTATAATATAATTTTCCCTATTAAAATATTCCAATTATCCTTAAACCAGCACAGCATCCCTGACCTGTGTTTACAGAAAACAAAGCAGGATGCAAAACAAGGCCAAATCTGGTGTCTCTGTGGCAGACCAAGAGGCACCAAGGCTTTTGGCTACTCTCCCACTTCTTCCACCCAGCAAGATGGGAGGCAAGGTGGATATTCAGGCAGGTGTTTAGGAGATATCTTGGATATGTATTCTAGGTATAATTTGGACCTTCCACCACAGTTCTATTCAGAAATATCCCCCTTTGCCACTTGAGGAAATGTTTGAGTTGTCAATTCTATTAATGGTATTGAAGAAACTGTTCGCTGGGTGAGAATGATGGACATAAGTGACTTCATGGGGGCTCTGCTTTAGCTATGGGAAATTACATTTGCACTATGGGGTTTTTACACTGATGGAATATGTTCGTTTCCAACTGGGAAAAAAGTATAAAATTCTAAAGGGAAACAAACAAAAAAATTAGTTCGGCCTTTCAGGACAACATATATTTGTTCTGTCTGTGTGTAGACAATCTATCAGCTTGGAAATTACACAGCTGTGAACAAAGCCAACCATTTCTCAACAGTGACATTCTCCTATTGTCTCCCAGCAACTGCCCCCAAGCACACGCTTCAAAATAAAGCAGCGGCACATTACTCATACACTTTTTACTTTCTGTGACAAACTTTGTATCATGTTTAATGGCAAAATATACATGTAAACATGTATAAAAGGTTGTCAGATGCCTGCTTTCTTTAAAGATTAGGTAGTTTCTACTTGTCAGGGCTTTCTGCTGTTAGCCTCAATCATGCCCTTCCCACCTTTCCAATTTTAACTTTGTGGTATGCCTGGGCTAGATAATAGGAGCCATGGGATTAACTTTATAAAGCCAGGAAATCAAAGGCAGATGTTAAATACAAATTGTCCCAATCAAACAGAGCTTACAAAAGAGTAGAATTCAGTCCTGTAATTCTATTTGAACAAACGTGTCAAATACAAGAACTGATAGAAATACCATCTTCATCAGGTCCCACTCTCATCAGCTGCCCTGTGTTTAATCCTTTCCCTGCTCATCAGTGGTATCCCTCTATTGTAAAATCACTTCTAAAGACACAATCAAGTTTAACGATCCTTTGCAAAGGGACAGCAAGCTCTGAACTGCCCACCAACAGCTTTAGTGTGGCAATTTCTCTGATGACACCTTCCCGACAGATGACCTTAGCAGCACGCTCTGATTTGCTTATGTCCTCTTCCTTATGCCCCTCTAATCATCCAGTCAAAACTGCCAAATATTCTACGCTTCATAAATTAAAATATTTGAGAGAGCGAATGCACTCCAGATGGATCCTAAAATCTTCCTTCTAAGGTGACATTTGTATCAGTCTGGCAGAGGAGATTCTGGGAGTCAAGGCTGTTCAGAAGCTGTACACACATAGAGGCTGATTTTCTGGTCAGACTTTCACAAGCCCTGCAACCCATTGTCTTGCAGGGTGCAATCTACTTCAGCAGCTTTCAATTCTAAACATATTTCCTGTCTACTGGGACAAGATAGAAGCCTCTAGCTACTCAGTATTCAATTCATCCTCCAACTTGGCATCTACTGATTTGCTAGTTTGTCTTCTTTTGTTCTAATAGTTGGTTTTGTGGCAGGTTATTTATAATATTATTTGCCCATAAAACTTATTTTAGTAGCTTATTCCAGCAAAGGGTCATAGCTGAACTGATTTAACTGGCTTTTTACACAGTGACTGAATTAGAGCGGTCTTTAAAGGGCTGGTTTAGAGGCTACCAATGTCAACAAAAGGATGGGCATTGAGTGTAAATGAAGCCAAGCAGTGAATTGTTCAAGCGTTTATACGTTATTAAAGTGTTCTGTGTTGGGGTGGCTCCACCTGTTACATTTACAGGATTTCTGAAAATAAAACAACAGCTTTTTTGCTGAAATGAATTTTAAATGTAGGGGGTTGAACAACCTGAAGAATTGGCCTAATTTTGTGCAAAAACACTTATGCTTAGAAAATGAAGATAACAGAAAGACAAATCATGACTGCCAGCTATATTTACCAAGTATAATTGTCATTTGGGCACTATGTAGTAGAAGAAAACCTAAGCTTTTCTACATGTGTAGGGCTATAAAAATAACATTCTTGTTTCATGGCACCCAAAACTTGAATTAGTGTTCCTTAAGTGGTAATAAAATGAAATTGTAAATCCAATTGGTTTTGGTAATATGACTGTTGCCTGTAAAGCACTTTTGTTCTATTAAAAGCATTTACTAAAACAAACAAAAGGAAAATGCTTTTCCAGAATAACCATAATGGGAATCTGATTGTGAACTCTCTTACACTAGCACTGCCAAAAATGTAATGTTGGTAATCCCACTTCTGATTCTGCCTTGATTCTCTACCAGTGTAGCTCCATTTATTTTGGTGAAACTGTTGTTTTATCACTATACAGATCCAGACTCAAGTGAGGCAGAGATTTTTAAAGCTTTATTCAAAGCTCATTGAAGTCTATGAGATCCCTTGACATAAAGCAACTCAAATAACTCCAGAATTTGTTCTGGGAGGTGATACTGCTTCACTTCATTGATTTAAAACATATTACAGAATATTAGGCTAATTGTTTTTTGTATGAGACAAGGCTTTCAGAATCACCATGGGAAAAATAAGTTCAAATGTAGAAGAAAACTCTAAAGTTCTCAATGTTCTTCAATTTAGCATCAGTCCTCATGCAACTTAGTGCTATCACTTAATGTACTTTAAAAATCCCCTCTGGTTTCCTAGTGATAAAAATAAAATAGAATAGCATAGCATAGCTTTGCTTTCAATCTGGTAAAGGGAAATAGAGAGTTTGTAAAAGTCTGAAAGTGCTGAACACAGCATTTTTTTCCTTTTTCCTTATTACTGTTTTCAATCTTAGTGATATGTGTGGTTTAAACCAATGATAGTTCTTAATCTCTTATCCTTTTAGAAGAAATAATTTCTACATGGAAAGCACTGCTTCCTGCAAGAAGGATGTTAAACCAGATATCAGCAATCTGATTTTTAGCATTTTATAGCAGGGGAAAAGTGTCCTATGTATAATTAACAGTCACACCAGGACAAACTAGTGGTATACAACATGACAGACTTGGAGGTCCTGCTGTTGTGCTGGAAGTACATGCCAAGGTCTCCTCAGCTCGTATCACGTGAGCTAAGTAGTGCACTGAAAGTATCACAAAGCACTGAGCAACATTTTCAAAGGGCAAGATAATAGTTCTGCAAGGTAAAATCTTTTCGTCTACAGATCGCCCATTCTCACTTCAGACCTGTGTAAAAACTTGCACAGCTGCTCATCAGAATGCTGTGGCTGTCTCAGACAACTATGGAGAAAATATGTCTGAATTTTACTGCTAGGGTTGATGACAATTTGATTGAAAAATAACATTGCAGAAAATCTGCCAGAAGAGTAGGACACAATCTCCCCACCTGCAATTCTTTCCTACCAACCTCCTGTCTCATCCTTCTGTGTTCTCACCCAAATTGGCCTGTTTCTAAAAGGATGTATTATAGTAAAAGGGAAAGTTTTTACATCAGAATCTTAACTGTGGATAGTGAAAGAGCATAGAATCATGGCATAGTTTGGGTTGGAAGGACTGGAGAGCTGGACACAAAGGAACCTAGTGAGGTTCAACAAGGGTAAGTGCAGAGTTTTGCATCTGGGCAGGAATAACAAACTGTACCAGTACAGACTGGGAGGTGATCTGCTGGAGAGCAGCCCTGGGACCTGGGAGTCCTGCTGGGTAACAAGTTGTCCATGGGACAGAAATGTGTCCTTGTGGTCAAGAGGGCCAATGGGATCCTGGGGTGCATTAAGAGGAGTGTGTCCAGCAGATCAAGGGAGGTTCTCCTCCACCTCTATTCTGCCCCAGTGAGACCCCATCTTTCACTGCTTTCACTTTTGGACTCCCCAGTTCAAGAAGGAAAGAGATCTGCTTAAGAAAGTCCAATGGAGGGCTATGAGGATGGTTAGGGACTGGAGCACTGCCTGATGAGGAGAGGCTGAGAGACCTGGGGCTATTTCGTCTGGAGAGGAGAAGACTGAAAGGGGATTTAATAAGTGTTTCTAAATATCTGAAGGCTGGGGGTCAGGAGAGGGGGGACAGGCTCTGTTCACTTGCTCCCTGGGATAGGACAAGAATGTAAGCTACAGCACAGGAGGTTCCACCTCAACACAAGGGGGAACTTCTTTACTGGAAGGGTCCCAGAGCACTGGAACAGGCTCCCCAGAGAGGTTGTGGAGTCTCCTTCTCTGGAGCCTTTCAAGACCTGTCTGGGCGCATTCCTCTGTGACATGAGCTAGATTGTATGGTCCTTCTCTGGCAGGGGGTTTGGACTGGATGATCTCTTTGGGTTCCTTCCAACCCCTACCATTCTGTGATCCTGTGATCCAAAGACATCTAGTCCAATCTACCTACAGTGAGCAAGGACATCCTCCATTAGATCTGGTGCCCAGAGATTTTGGCCAATTTCAAATATGTCAGGCTGCCTTTAGAGGGAAATGTTTTCAGAATCACATAGCATTTGCCCAGCTCCAGAAGAAGCCAAGTAAAGCAGTGTGCATTTTCACAGCTTCTGCAAACAGCACAAAGGCATAAAGTCTTGATTCTCTGGGCAACTGCATTGTACCTTCCAAAGCCTTTTGTGTCTTGCCTAGTAGGTGGTCTCTAGGTAATGGTGTAGATAAAATGTTCCTCCATCATGCAAAGTGTCAGTGTTCTTCTTTGCAATGTGATAAAAGTAAACAGTGAAGAATGGGACCTTTGCAACCTGTTGTCCCTGCACACATGTAACTTCTCTTGACTTTGCAATTTTTTTCTTGCACAAGCATCATGGGATTTTTCCCTTAAACAATGGTTTGTGCTCTGTTGAATGTCAATTAGTGCTACTAGTATTTAAATAATACATGATCAAATTTTTTAAATTTCAAATGTGTCATGCTGGTGATTCAAGATTTACCTGGCAGATAGTTTAAAGAAATTACTTGGCATGCAGTGATTCATTTAAATTATAAGTACCCATTACTCTGTATTTCATTTTTAACAAGTTCTTCATCCACTCAAAAGAAATACCAGACAGCTCAGGTTGGAAAAATGATTCATCTGGCATATGCAAAGATGGACTCAGTACAGTTGGGGATTCATAATAAGAGCAGAAATATATTAAGGGTAGGTGTCATATTCCTTGATGTTTGCAAAAACTGTCAGAAGCCTGCATGCATTACGGACTCTTTTTTTGTTATGTTAGAATCTCTCGGTTCCCAAAGCAATTTATGTGCATATGCAGGACCAGTTCCTGAGCTCTTAACTCAGGTAAACCCTGTGGATTTCTGCAGCATCTTACCTAAATAAGGACTTCCAGATTCAATCCCTGAACATAAAAGCAAAATTCTATGGACTGAATCTCTTTTACAGTGAATAATTATTTAGGGAATTCAATATTAAAGATATTGGTTTAGAACTATACCTACCACTGGAATATCAAAATAGGATCTGGCTAAGCAATATTTGTATTAGCTTAGCATTGCTATTCCTATACTCTAAAGAGATACGTTGTTGAGCTTTCATTGCTTTTCTTTTCCATTCTTTATGCTTCCTCTAAGAATAGCTTCCCTCAGAGGGCACTAAGATGAAAGATATTTGTTTTAATCTTTGATAATATGATCCTTTATGTTGTAGGTTTAAGGGTGTCTAAAACATTAAAGGAAGATTTTGAAAAGTGTTTAGCCTCCAAATGATGTTGCTGGGCCCCTGGTGGGGCTTTCAAAAGCACTGAGATGCCTGCTTCTCAATGATTTCTACAAAAGCTCCATCTTTCCTAATTTCTTACTCTCCTTCTGGAAACCAAGTTCATCCTCTGCAACTTCTGGCTGATGGTAGGGCAGGTCCTGACCTCCTGCCATTCAAAGGGATGAAGGAGCAGGGTAAAACAGAATTATTTTGGATTCATTGCAAGAAATGCCTGCTGTGACTTTAGTTGCACTTAACAACCTGCAGGATTCATCTGGTGTCAAGGTTCAGAGAAAATAGGAGGCTTATTGTCTGAGATGGACCAATAATAAAGTTATTGGGGAAAAAAACCAAAAAAACTCAAAAAACACAGAGTAGTATTTTCAGTAAATTTTCAATCTTCACAAGGAAAGATCAAAGCCAAACACTGTAATTATCTGGCTTCTCTGGCCAGGGTAGCAGCAGTAGAGAAATGACCACAAGAGCAGTAAATAACCAAATCAAACAATTTTATTTATAATTGGTTATTGTAATAAAATTGCACATGGTAGAAACACCTCAGGGCATGGAAACTTTTAAAATTCTGCTGGCGATTAAGTTCAGGCCTAGAGTCTTGAGAATTAGTTATCCTTGTTAACATAGTTTCTGGTTTTCTTGTCAATGATTTCAATGTAACTGTCAAACCATATACTCATCCATGTAAATCAGTGTCTCACTGTTCAAGTTAATGAACTATGCCAGTTTTCATTAGCTGAAGATGATTCTTCATAAATAAAATCTTACCTAGACTTTTAATTGCTCTGAAGATCCCCTAGGAGAGGATCAACCACAATACTCATACAGTACCCTGCTACCCTTGAGCAGAGCACTTCTCATTCCTCCATCTTTAGTTTGCTGTTCAGCCATGTGCAATCTGGCCTTAAATTGGTAACACAATTCTCATTATCCCAAAGTGGAGGACTTTTGCATCAGCTGCTTCTATTTATGTAGACAATAACAGACATGATCAATGAATAACACTTAGGCTCTCTTTTAAGACAGATCTATTTTCAGCTGTTGCACAAAGAACTGCTTGTCACCATCTTTCTGATGCTTGCCAGGAGTTCAGCATTTCCCTACACAAACAGAAAACAGGAAACAGTGGAGGCAATGTGAACTGAGGAGAATTGTCCTGTTTGTGTCTATGCACTACTTTTGGTAGGAAGTATTTTCAGAGCCAGCACCACATATAATGGGAAAAAAAAAAACCCATCACCAAAACAGAAATATGAATTCTGCAATACTGAAGGAGAGTTTTTCCACTTGAGAGACATTTTCCACTTGAGATGTGTTTAATATGCAGGTGGCACTGCAGTATTAAGATACTCAGCTACAAAAACCTGTATGTCAGATGTTAGAAGTAGCCTTTGACTGTTGTGCAGAGTGTTTCTAAAGGCTGCAAGGAAGCTAACTTGTGTGCCTCTCCATTGCATAACAGCCACGGTTTGAATTCATACCCTTACACTGGCAAAAAGCAATGTCTGTTTCTGTTACTTATAGCAGTGCAGATGATAGAACAAGTATGGTAGAACAAGTGTTGAATCTCATCTCTCTTTCTCTCCATCCATCATCTTCTTTCCCCCTGCTGCCCTGTTCTAGAGGACTAAGCCCACAAACAAGGTATGGAGTATCATAGATGAGCTGTAGTGTAACTCTGGCTTTTATGCAATTCTTGATGTAGGTGGCAATAATTACTCTGATATGTGAGAATGACGCAGAGCAGACAGAAGATACATGGCTGAAAATTTCAGATGGCATCATTTTGATAGGTGTCAGTTCCCCTTTAGACCCATACTGTCTTCACTTAAGGTATGTCAAAAGCATATATGTAATTTATTAGTCTTCATCTTCCATCAGCTGCTGAGTAACTTGTCGGCTTTCATTCTTGCTCAGTACATCAGGGGTAATGATATTTTGAGCATGAGATTGAAACAGGATAAATTATATTTAATGATAACAATAATTAAAAAGTCTTCTGTGGGCACAGCTTCTGTTCCAATATGTTCTGGTTTTGCTTTTGGCAATAAAATTTTATTGTAGCTTAGGACTCCTCTTCTGAAACAAATAGCCTTATGCATCTTCCCTCCTATTGGCAGCACCTAGAGCAAGTTTAATGGACAATACAGAAAATTAATTTCAGAGAAGATACTTAAAACCAAATCACATAGGGGTATACATTAAAAAGTCAGTCTCTCTTCAAGTCCTTTTGTGAGAAGTCACCATGTCACAGCAATTCAGGAGTCATCTAGAACAGGGAGTGCTGCTGCAGGTCGTAGAATCATAGAATGGTTTAGGTTGGAAGGGACCTCAAAGATCATCTAGTTCCAACCCCCTGCCATGGGCAGGGACAGACACCTCCTCATAGAACAGGTAGCTCAAGCCCTCATCCAACCTTAAACACCTCCAGGAAGGGATAATCTACGACCTCCCTGGGCAACCTCTTCCAGTGTCTCACCACTCTCACTGTAAAGAACTTCTTCCTAACATCCAGTTTCAATCTCCCCTCTTCCAGTTTAAACCCATTACTCCTCATCCTGTCATTACAAGACCTTGTCAATAGTCCCTCCCCAGCCTTCCTGCAGGCCACTTCAGACACTGCAAGGCTACTACAAGATCTCCTCAAAGCCTTCTCCAGGCTGAAGAGCTCCAAATCTCATAGCCTGTCCTCATAGCAGAGCTGCTGCAGCCCTCTGAGCATCTTCATGGCCTCCTGTGGGTTCTCTCCAACAGTTCAATGTCCTTCTTGTGCTGGAGGCTCCAGAACTGTGCACAGTACTCTAGGTGGGGTCTCATGAGAGCAAAGGGGGAGAATCCTGGCTCCATCCCAGTCTTTCCTGTCACTCATTTGGCAAAGGAGACCCTTTCTGGTAGCTGTGTCCAATTACAAGACAAAGACATTGGGGCATCACAAAATCCTGGGTATGTGGGAATATTCTGGGGTCTGCCCATAAGTAGTAGGAAGATTGCATAAAAATTTCATGTACCCACTCTTCCTCTAGGACTGTTAAGAAATGTTCTCATATTTGTTTCAGACAGATTTAATTTTGTAATGTGAGTAGAAAGTCTTTAAAATCCATATAGTTTTTGTGTGTGAACGTTCAGGAAAGGATTAGAGAATAATGACTCATTTGTGATGCCTCCAGACTGATTCATTTCAATTTTGGCAGAAGGCTTTGCTCACTTCTGTAACTGAATACCTGCTCTCCATATTACACTTTCTGTGGGAGATCTGTTAAGATGATTGCTAATAAGATATTGTTCTTTTTTCTTTGTCAGTTTTTCAGGGAAAGGATGGATACTTGAAAATTATGCTTCTTTTAAAAAGTCTCTCTAAGAAAGTACAAATTAATGTGGAATCTATCAAATAAGAGAGGAAAAGTTAAAAAGGAGTGAAGTTAAATGTGCTCACAGTAGGTTTTATTTTTCTCACAAAGAAAGGTGACAGCTAGGAAGGGAATAGCTCTGGGACATGATCCTTACAGACTGTGTATGCAACACCTGCATGTACATGAGCACACAGACATCATCTTGAACAGCTTGAATAAAGACCAGGCAGATCTGCAGCCTCTATGATAGACTGAATTCAGTGTGAGCTATTTATAAACCATTCTTTCATTCTCAGCAATGCTTTGGCTGGAGCCAGAAAGGACAGAACCACTGGCAGACTGGCCCTTTGCCTAGTGTGCTGTGACTGACATGTAATCTGTCACTCCCCATCATCTGTGGGGTGGTGATAGGAAAATAATGCTCCTCAGCTTGCCTTAGATCACACATTACTCTCCTGAATACAGCTCCCTAAAGCTGTCAAATGGCCTTTAGAAAGTGTCTTTGTTCATTTTTGATATAGGAGAATGGGAATAAGTGATAAACAGGCTAGAGGGAAGAAAAGCAAAATACACATTAGAGACCTTATGAGAGAAATTGGCTACAACTGAGATTCCAGTGTGATCCAATGACCTTTTTGTGCAAAATACCCATAGTGTATATCAGAGGCATATAGGGTGTGAGAGCTGGGTTGTGAACTGTCTAGGGCACGGGTTGTGAATGGCATTTCCTCAGCTTTAATCGTGGTTTAACCATCCATGTTCAATATATCCCTGGGAAACCAGACTCTCTCCATTTCTCCAGTCTTTAGAATATAAAATTCCCAGGGTGACTTTCCTCTACAGCAAACATTAGTGGCATAACAGGGTCTCACTTTCATCTGGTGACTCGGGACTTCCAGTAATACAAATAATGTAACAGCAATAGTAAAATATACTAAATACAACAACCATGTAAGTTAGTTAGATCTTTTACTAAAACAGTTGTGGGGTGTTTTTTTGCATTAGTTGGTTTGGTTTTGTTTTGTTTTTAAAAAAAAAAAAGCACTAAATATTCTTTCAGGCCATTTTCTTTTGATGAGTTGTTTACGTTCATTTCACACTATGAAAACAAAGAAGATTTACAGAGATGCCAAATACACTTTCTTCTCTCTTGCTTCTCCACCACCCTCCTATTTCTAGACACCAATCCTCTTTGTTTCATGGTTTGTATACAATGAATTTGCTGATGATCTTTAGAATATTATACTGTTCTCCCTGAGGTCTAACCTTGCTGCCTCAAATGACATTTATGTAAATTGTCACCAGAAGTTTAGGGCACATCTCTTTTCTTCCTTAATAACATGTCATACTGATGTGGCTTTATTTGTATTTCATAAAGAGATGATTGATTAAAGAGGCCAAAATTAATTTAGATTGATATTCACTGGACTTCTTGTCGTGACATTGAAGTATGACTCCCCCATATTTTGCATTTTAATTTGCTTCTCGATAAACTTTATGACTCCAGAGTCTGGCTGACACCTCTTAAACCTTGCTAGACAATTCCTGAATGCAGTCCTTCAATCTTCCTACCATCCCTCCCTCTTACTCAGTTGTTATGCTACAGGGGAAATAGAGCTCCAGGAAATAAATAAGATGCTGTATTTGCGCCAGTCTGTTCCAGCAGAAATTGGCAAGTGCACTGTAGGTAATAATCTGTGTGGTCCCATTCTTCTCTGTAAAGACAAAGCAGTGTTACCATTGACTGTGTTGGAAGCTAAGTCAAAACCATAACCATTTTATTCATGCAGATGAATGCAGTGTCTACTGAAAACCTATCTCAATTATATTTTAGTCTACTTATCCTCCAAGCTCCTTTCACATTCTTTACTGTTTTCTCTGTGTAGTCAGAAAATACATTTTAGCTCAGATTTATACTGACACAAACATCAAAACACTGACCCATGAAGCCCAGTGTTGTTTCTTTTGTATCATAATAAAAGACCCTGATTTATTCTCAGTTTACCTAGTAGGAGAGAATCATAGAATCGTAGAATGGTAAGGTTGGAAGGGACCTCAAGGATCATCTNGATGGAAATGATGGAGCCTGGAACTACTTGGGTACCTTTCAAAAATGTGACTGATTTTACTCAGGTCAGTATGCAGAAACAGTGCTTCAGCTATTATTATTTTATGGTCACTGTCCCCATGACCTTGCATAGAACTGAAGCATCTCAGGTGGTAAAACAATTTCCAAGATAACCAGCACCTTGTCACAACAACAGGATGTCTCAGGACTGAGAGCAGATGAAAGTCCACTTTAAAACTGGTTTGAATGATTAACAACTTTATACAGAACAGAAGCTTAGTCGTTTCTGGAAGATATCTTTCACCTTTCCAGACACTGTTGATCACAGATGGAGCAGCCAGTAAGGCAGTTTTGTGCTGAAGTTTGTGCCCTTTTCTCTGCATTCAAGAAAATGCTAAAGTTTGCTAAAATGAGCATTTTACCTGCTCCTTTACTTCTAAGGATCAGTCTGTCCTCCATGCCATCAAATTCTTTCTTTCCCTTATTCCTCCAGGAACCTTGAGGTTCCCTTTTCCCCGTCGTCACCATGTGTGAGGGACTGCAGAGAAGAGGGATATACACACTCTTCTTCCAGACAGCTCTGAACATACAGACAGCTGCAGTCACTCATAATGACAAACCTGATCCCTAAGAATGTGAAAATAACTAGCTTGAATAACTAGTTTGAAGACAGCGTGTCAGTAGCTAGCATGCAGGAGTATGCAGCATTTGTTCCTGTGATTTGCAGGATAAATCAAAAATCTTGTTTTATGCTTCATTGTGAAAGGCTTCTTTTGTGTACAGCTCTTCACACGTAGCTCTTAGCACTATTTATGGATTATCTGAGGCCCTATTACCACCTCTGGGTAAGGTAATGAGTGAACGCTGGCAATTCTCACACTACTGCGTTCGTGTGTGACAGAACAAAAGGGTCAGCTAAGTTACTGTAGAGGGTTCCTTATGAAAAGGAAATGTTGGTTATAGACTCAAGATGAAAAAGGACCTACCAAAATCAAGTTACACATTTGTTCAGGCTCCTTTCATTTAAAGAAAAAGACAAAACCCAGCTCTTTCCAGAGGCTTCAAGGCAAGGACCTGCCTATTGTCACTAGAACCCACAGGTTAGCATGGAGTTATCTCACAAGGAAGCTGCATCTTTTTAAAGTCCAAAAAAATAATGAGGAATGTGAAGTCCTTTTAGAAACAGAATTGAGGTGAGAGTGATTTTGCTTACAAATCCATGTAGCAAGTCCTGGCCTGCCTGTTCAGGCCTGTGTTTTACCACGTTCTTTTTTTTTTCATTTTGCATATGGTTATCTTTTCATATCCAGAAGGGAGCAGCTGCATCCTTCTGGGGACCTCAGCATTGCTCCCTCTGGGGTTTTGTTCCCATGGATGTTAAGGGGACCCAACTGCTCCTGATAGACAGCTTTCAGCAAGGGCCACCTACATTCTCCATTTGGATGATGTGTCATCATTCACTTTGACAATTTCATCATGGCCACAAGAGCTTAAGGCAGATTTAACTCCCCTGGTTTCTGAACTTGAACCGTGTCACAACGCAAAGATTTAATCTAGGTTTTTGCTCTGGTAGGTGTGAGTGACAGAGATTCACAAGGCTCTCTCACCAGGGCAGTGCTGACTGGGAGTGCTGCTGAAGCATTGTGAACAAGATGAGTCTGTCATTCACTCTGTTATTTCTTAATGGGAACGTTTTAATTGCATATTTCATATTTATGACCCTATAAAGAATCATTTTAATTTGACATTAACATCTGAATATGATTATCTGAAAGACAATAGCAGCAATGACAAATGCTGATATAAATCAAAGCAACTCATTTTCAATTTCTAATTAAAGATGACACTGAAAACTCAAGATAAGAGACATATGGAGAGAAACACATTTCTTTGCAAGAGGAACCAAAACCATATGGGGAAAAAAGTGCAAAGACACCAAGCTAAAATCTGAACTTCTTGGCATCTGAAATGTCAGTAAAGGGAATCCTAAACTGATCATCTTCCTATAAAAAATCATTTATCAGTCTCTCCCACAAACTCCTGAGACATCTCAAGCTGTTCAGCACAACTGGGAATTGATTGTACGTAACCTACGATGCAATTGTTTTACCAGTTGAGACCATGAGACAGATGGCATGAATATATTTAAAGATGGGGACAAAGCTGATGTGACACTGGATTACTGAAATGAACAGTGCAAGTCACAGATTTGTTACCAGATGAAAAAGGACTTAGTTCAGAAAAAATGGATGCCAGTGTGGCCAGTGGTCTCCAGTTGTTGGGTACTGGGAGAATGGGCTGCTGCTCCCAGAATCAGCCCCACCATCTGCAGTCCCAACAATCAAACTTTTAACTGCTCCCTCTGTGCAAATAGGCCTTGAAATAGGTCTGGCTTTCATCATGTTACACAGGGTGCTTAAAACATCCACAGAGGACCGATAAGGAACAGCCTGCGTAAAGGCTGCTGATACAACTGTTATATTCCAGGCTATTTCACAAGTCAAATATTGGGAATTGCCTTATTAAAGTGCCAGTGAAAGAGGGAGAGAAATTTTAGAGGTTTTTAGGGGCTTTAAATGTTCTTGGGTAATATTGCAGTCTTAACTTGCCTGTTTGTGAAGAGCTTATACAAGCTCTGAGCCTGGTTTTTGTTGCGCTCTGGCATAAAACCATTTGCAGAGATTCACTTTTGCTATGTTTATTGTATCATCAACTACTTGTTTACGTGGGATGGAAGATGAAGTGGTTAGCTCTATTACTTGTTTGCTGAGCAAGAAACAAGTCTCTCTCTGTAACCTGGCATCTTAGTTCCTTTCTATTAATGTTCCCTTTACTCTAAAGGCTTTTTTCCCCCCCTGCTTTAATGACAGTTTAAGCTTCAGCTTTAAAAATGAGTTAACTTAGTATTTAGATTAGTTCCCATAAACCTGATTTTTAAAGGGACCTGATTATCTTCCTCATTTGTAAACACCATTTTGTTGCAATAACTGGAGATACAAATTCTGCCAACTTAAAGCCTAAAGATCTAAGAGAGAAAGGTTAGAGCTGAATGTGTTGGCTGTATGAGGATACTGAAGACAAACTATGGGTTTTATTTGGGTCAATGTGAAGGCATTCATAAGAAGGAAAACATACTCCTCAGAAGACAGGAGTATTACAGGTCATATATTGGCTTTTAATGTAGATTTTTCTCTAAAGAAACCCAGTGTCTGGTATGACACAGTGGCCAGGAATGAAGTTTTAACTATCTGCAAAGGAATGCAACTTGTTCTTACTGCAGATTTGAGGCAACTGAAAAGCAGCAGTCAGAGAAAGGTGTAAGAGTCATAACATACAGTTGCCTCAAGATCTGGCTGTCATGTCTTGCCATAGGAAATGGGCTAATACAAACAACTTTTTTCAGAGCACCTCCAGTTAGCACTATTGTGTGAACCACACAGGCTTTTCCACTGTCTGTGGTTGTCAAGGGTTTGTCTGTAAAGGATCAAAATGCCTTAGTCTAAATCAGAATTTGGGGCTGAGCCTAGAGGTAACTGATACTAATGTTCTGTGAGACATGGCAGCTATCTTACATTCCTTGAATATCAAGGGTGGGGAAGAAGTCAGTCAGCATTAATATCTGTCCTTCACCTTTTAATAGATCTTAAATGCATTTGTTGCATAACTGTAGAAAGCATTTTCAGCAGTGTAGTTTGAACCAACATTTGTAATAATGGAAGCAAAACCAGATGCTTGCTGTACTTCCTCTGGTCTGTCCCCTGTGCAACAGACAGTTTTCTGCTCTAAGGAAGAAACCATCTCCAAATGGAACATCTATGCAAATGCCTATTTAGCATTAGACTAAGTCACCAGAGAAATGGCTTCGCTTTGTGGCAATAACCTAGGTTCTGTGTTTGCTCACATTCCAGTTCACTTCATGACATGCTGTGGGAATTTTTTTAGGAAATAACTACAGTTGTTTTTCCTTCTTTTTCATTTTGAGCATTGTTTCAGGTTGCAAAACATAAGCCACGTTGCACCACTTCATGAAGTTGTGATGCTGTGTTTGTAAGCATACCATGACATTCATGGCATGAAAAATAACACAATTACCATGGCTAATTACTTACAAGTATCAACAGTGAACACTCTTAAGCACTCCAGCAGAGCTCAGGGCACATTTAGAAGAGAGAATGAAGAGAAAGTGAAGTAGAAGTTGTCCATTGCTTTTATTATGTGCTAGAAAGTGGGTTCTATTTATCGCTGAGGCAGTTAAGCAGACTGGCTTCACTTCCCTTGTAAGATGACAAGTTCATAGCCTGAGGTAGGAAGTCTGCATCATACCATTCTGTTACATCTTACCAGAGTAGTCTTAATGACCTGACATCCCAGATAAAACACAGCCAGATCTCTTTTTACTCCTTTTAGTTCTCAGCAATTCCAGGGTCAACCTTATATAATCTGATGGGTGAATAAGCATCTGTGAATGAGTTTGATATGTGTCATCTTCAGTGTGGCTGGAATCAATCTCTGCCAAGTCTTCCTGAGACACTACAGTAGAATCATTCAGTAAATCTAAGTCACACTCATGGCTAACAACATTCAAAGTTGAAAAAAAATCCTTCTTGTTTTCTGAAGACCTTGGGATGGCAGGGGAGGGAGGAGAGATTGCCCTGGATGTGATAATGGTAATAATTTGATGGTGTCAGGTGTTACTTCTAACCTGACAGATCTCTAGAAACATTGAGGTTAAGGCTTTGAAGATGGCCTCGTAAGAAAAAGGTACTTCAGTGATCTAGGACTTTTTTTCCTTTACAAGATGAAATCCTGATGAAGTCTCATGAAGGCACATCATCATGTTAATGTAATTACAGAGAAATAAGGACTTGCAAGTGATTGTGTCAGATGTATTAGCACAATCACACTGAAAGAGTGAGAACAGGAGAGGTTAACATTTCCTTGTGCTAGTCGACATTAAAACTTGACAGAATGAGGAGAAAGTGACACTAGTACACCAAGCAGTGTTACATCTCCACAGAACCATCACTGCAAGAGAAATCATGAAAGCTAGTAGAAACTGGTAAAATAATATAAGTTGTCCAGGACATTTTTTTTTAATCTGAGCAAATTGTGTGCTTTAGAATTTTGTGGAATATAATTCATAGTGTCTCCACTGTTCTATCTAAACTCCATTTTGTAAACAGCCTCACTTTTTGTTTTTCCTTGGTGAAAATGGACTGTTATTATCTTTCAAGGGTTTTTTTCTTCCCTGCTGCAACTGATTTACTGACAATTCCTAGGAACAGCACGCCAGAAAGGAAGCTGATCAAATGCAGTTGTTGCCAATAGTATAAAACAGACATTAGCAGTGCAATAAACCCACAAACCTTTTTCTCAGTTAGAGTTCAAGAGAACATTTGGAGATGCATTTAATTTCTGCAGATTCACGTCTTAAGCACAGGCTTACTCAGGTGCCTGACATTTTGCCTGCGTCTATCACAGCATCCAAGATGTGGTGTTAGTGAAATACAAAGTCACAAAAGAATTGTTAAAAAAAAAAAAGAAAAAGGAAGAAGAATGAAAAATGACAACCTTAAATAAACTAATAGGCAAAGAAAGCCTTACTTGCTGAGTAGGAAATGTAGAAAATGGGATGAAGAGGCAAGAGTAGAGACTATGCTAAATGCCTAGATTCAGCAGGAACGTATCTGATGTAAAATACTCCTTCCAGTTTGAGGAGATGAGGGTAGAATTGGGAATTTGCTTTGCTAAAAACAAAAGTCTTGCAGACTAAATGAAACTGGAAAGGTTATTGAGAGGTTCTGACAGTGTAGTCAATCAGTTTGTAATGGGAGAATACTGGGAGGTCCTGGAGGACTGTGCATAGAAGCTACAGTGGACTGGGTTTGAACCAGGGAGTGAAAACTCTGAAGAGCTGCCAGCTAAAATAAATCAAAAGCAAAGGAGAACCATTTTTGTTGGAGCCTTTCATTAAAATATTGGCAGCTGCTGATGCATAACAAAAGCACTGCTTGTGCTGTGAGATGTTAGAGTCAAAAACCAAGGAGGCAAATGTTCTCTTCAGTTGCAGTGCAGGAATAAATGGCTCCCAGCCAACAAAAAGCACCTAAGAAGAGAACAATTTCAACAATGTTCTGATACATTATTCTAAGACTCTCTTTCTCCATTTTGTTAAGGGAGGGGCTGGAGTTTTCTCATATTGACTGTTTCTAGATTATTTTTATCAGGGCTTTTGCCTCTTACAATATCCAGTTTTAGCTTTTCTTCTAAAATTGTTGTCTAGCTCCATGTATATTTTGTTGGGAGCTTCTCTGCTAGAATGGTAGCTTCCTGTATGACATTGGTCCTAATTAGAGAGTTAAAGCAGAATGAGTTTGGCATCTACATGAGGAATTCAAACTTTTTGTTCTATTTGAAGTACAGGGAAGTGTTAAGTTTCTTTAATGATTATTACTCTGCTTAATATTTGCAGATGTCTTCTGAGTCTAAGTGTAATCTTAGTGGTGATATTGTTAAGTTTGTAATGTATGGCTTGAGGGATTAATACACCTCTGATATTTTATATCCCTAATTGCTTGATACACACGAATCTGAGCTTTACCTCCATGTGATTATTCATCAAGAAGTAACATAAGATTGTAAAATAACATAAAAGCTCACTTGGATTTTTCAAGATGAAAAATGTTTCTTCTAATGAAATTATAGCAAACTATAACATACAAAGAATTTATTTTATTTTAGGCATTGATAAATCTTACACTATGTCTTTGTGATATCATTTCTGTGGTATTTTTCTCCATGCCGTGACCAGAAGGAAACAGAATGTAAAAGCCTGCTCATACAGATACTCTGCTCACCTTGCTTAGCTCTCCAAATTACTGTAATAACATCTTTCAAAGGGACAGACACCTCCTCATTGGCAGCAGTATAAATTCCATTTATTCTTTCCTACAACTTCTCAGCGGAGTAGGAAAAACTCATCTTCAGAGTGGGGCAGAGTGGGTTCTGCTGGGGGAGGAGGCTTGCCAGCAGTCCCTGAGGTTATGGTGGTTAAGCTGCAAAAGAAGTGAGAATGTCAGCAGCGAGGTTTTGGGGTTTGTGTTAGAGAAAGACTTGGGGATAGAGGTCTACAGAATGGGCCTGACTGGAAGAACTTGAAAGAAGTCCTCACTTCCCACTTACTTTAAAGTTGTTGCATTTCTTGTCTCTGGCTTCTCCTTCCTGGCTTTTAAAGAGGCCCTAGAGCACTATGTAGTCGAAGTGCTTCCTAGGCTTTTGAAAAGGAAAGGTGCCAAGCTGGGGAGCCTGCTAGAGTGGGACTTTTTGTGGCTGTTGCTGCCAGGAGGAGCTGCAAGAGGTGACTGCCAGTGCTGGCAGAGAATGTGGCCCATACCCGAAACTCCACGTCCTACACATGCTTGATGGCAGTGCTGCATCTGCCAGAGCACTTCAGGCTGATCCACTGTTAAAAGAGTGAAATAGACAAGAGCAAAGGAGAGAGTCTGCCACTTCTTTTAGTCTCTCTTGCTTGTACTTCTAGCGGGCCTTGTACTCTGAGCCAGGACTGACAGGAGCTGGCAAGGAGCTCCAGCACTGAATACCGGCTCTTGTGGGGCCAGACAGTTTTCTTCAGTCAAATGCGCTTGGAGGAAAACTCAACATTCTCTTTAATTTCAGGTCATCTCTGCTCTCTTAATTTCTCTTAATCTCTTAATAAAAGAAAATAAGTGAAAGTGGAATTCTACAGCATTTGGAGAAAATGGTCAGCTTCGTTGTTCACCAGCTCTTGCTAAAACATCAGCTAAGCTACTGAAATTCTGATTTTTTTGTGTCGTCTGCAACATCTACATTGCCACAGAATGTCAGAGAACATCCTGTAAGTGATTTGTGCTTCGTTTTCCCTTTCTCCAGAAATCAAATTGTCTTTTCCATAGATTGCTGATCCTGAATGAATATTCTAATTCCTGATAGGAAACATGTCATACAAGTGGATTTCATTCAACACTTCTGACAGGGCTTCTCATGAGACACTCTCATGCAAAATAAGCTGTCAGAGCATAAGAGGAAAGGTCCTCTCATGTATTAAAAACTGGTTAAAAGATAAGAAATAAAGGGTAAGAACACATGGGCAGCTTTTCCACTGAAGGGAGGTACTCCAAGGCTTTGAGCTAGGATTTGTACTAATCACTGTATTGTCAGAGATTCAGGAGAGGGGGTTCATGTGTAGGGACAATAAGAAAATTATCAGGGTAGTGAACTTTATATTCAGGGGAGAATATAAAAATAAGAGAAAGGCAACAAGAATGCTCAGAATAGGAGGAAAGATCCCACAGATTGGAAGCCATTGGCTTATGAAATAAATTAAAGGGAGCTCATGCGATGGAAGGAGATAAAAGCATTTAAAAAATACAAGGGAGAAGCATCAGGAATTATTACTTCACTGCTTTTCAAGATTGGTGTACAAGAACATAACCAGTGATCTTGCTGTTGAGTATGTTTAGAAGAAAGAAGGTCTTCACAAACTGTGATTAATTTGTGGAACTTATTGCCATAGGTTTTTTAGGAGATAAAATTAAGCATAGATTCCAAATGTGATTGAAGTCTTTCAGGACAAGCTTATTAGTGACTAGTAAAAGCAACTCTGTGAGGACAAATCTTTTCTCACAGAAACTCAGTTGTTGAGAACAGCAGGGAAAGCATTTCCCTGTGCATTCCCATGTCTTGCACTCCCTCACTGGTCACTCTCAGTATAAAACCAGGTGATCTTTTCACCTGATTTAGGGCAGTGGTTTTTAGTGTCTGTGGAAGTATACAGCACTGAATAACTTGTCATTGGTTTCCCCCTGTTAGGCCTTTTCCCAACGTATCACATATCAGGCAAGGTGTATGATGATGGCATCCTGCTGAGCCAGGCAAGCAAAGCAAGCCTTTCTGTTCACAAATGTGCAAACCAGCTCAGGAGACAAGCATTCACAGATATGGATATCAATTTCTTGGTAGTGCCCTTTAGTCTGCTTTCTGACCTAATTATCCCATAAAACTGACAAAGCAAGATTGGATTTAAAAGGCAAAACAAAAGTAGCGTCCTAGAATCAAACACACGGGGAAAGCAAAATTCCAGTGAACAATTTCTTCTTGTTTTGTCTTCTCTGTTAAGAAAAAAAAGAAAAAGTTTCAAGCATTCATTTCTGAATGTGTGCCATTTTACCCATGATGGCCACACCTTCAGCTTTTGTTTTCCACAGGAATGTGTGACTGTCTGATCTTATTTTTAAATGACCTTTTAGAAATTATATTTAGAGAGAAATATATTTGACTGCGAATTACAGTAAAGGGATTTTTTTTCCATGGTTGGAAGATGATGCTGCAATTCCCACTGTAACGTTTCCATAGTAAGTCTATGTTTTGCAGTGCTAGCCAGCATTTGCAGGTGAAGCAAACCCATCCAGTAGCCCTAGAGACCCTGAAATGTAAAGGCATTTGAGAGTGTTCCAGGAGGTGGGAACAGTGAAGCCAAATGATCATGAAATGGCTCTGGAACAGAAGAAACTGGAAAAAGGCTCTGCTGACCTTCCTAATGACTGCATGTATAGCTGGAGTTTAAAGATCTTTCTGATGTGGATTTTTTGGTTATTTTATTCCTTTCTGATCTTTTCAGTCATTTCCATTTATGGATCTTCGAATGCACAGCAGATTTTCTTCGCTTGCCATACCCTTTTCTCACTGCTTTCTTGTAGTAACACTTCTGATGTTCATTGCAGAAGAAGGTTGTTTGGGGCAGAAGGTATCTGCTTGAGGGCCAGTCAGAGGCTGTTAGCAAGGCCATGTCAGGCTGAGGCTAGATGCAGTCTCTGGAGGACTACTCGTGTCAGAGGGCTGCCCATGGTGCAGATTCAATGCAAACAGTGCAGGTTGGCAGCAGTGAGGCTGTTCCTCTAATTTATGACTTGAAGTACCCACTGCAGAAACAGATTTCAAGGAGTCCCAGATTACCTCTGCAAGATAGGTGTATTTTCCTTTTTTTCTTTTTTTTCTTTTTATTTCTTTTTTTTTCTTTTTTTTAATGTAAAGTTTATCTCATTTTCTACAGTTTAATTAAACCTTTTTTTTTGTGCAACTGTCAAAATCTCTCTCTGCATCTCTAGCTTCAAAAGAAGGAAAATCACTGCCTAAAAAACCTTTGTAACTTCCAGTTGTAAATAGCTGATTCTGTTGTTCGATTGCTGCTTTGTGTGAGAGTGGCTACTGCATGTTGAAGATGTTCACACAGATACCTTGATTTCTCTGCTGATGATAATTGAAAAAATATTAAGCATATCAGTGCTTCAAACAAAACACTATCAGCCAAAGCAGGCCTGTTTTCATCAGTCAATTTAACCACCTAGTGCTTTGCAATATCATCTTAATTCTGTGGAAAAGGGCTGCCATTGATTAAAATCAAGTGACCCTCGCTGCTGGTGAAGGTCAAGTGGGGACTAATGCAATGCAATGCATGTAGATGACTGTCACAATAATATTTATGGGGTTTTTTGCTTCCTTCAGATCAGGAAAGTGAATAAAGTATTCCATCTTCTGAGAATAAATTACAGCTGAAAACAAAAGAGGTGAACAAAAGACAAGATTAAATGGTATGTCCAAAATCACTTGGCAGTGACATGTCCAGGTTTGCTAATACCACCTGCTACTCCCTTATTGCTAATGATGTTATTACTAGGAGTGATACTATAAGTGAGATTAGCATCATCATTATTTTTAGTCTACATAACTGCATGTATGACTGTGTTTCACTTGGGCATTGAAAAAAAAATAAAAAAGGTAAATTTTTAAAATAGTTATTTAATTGGGACTTCTGGTGACATAGAAACTCCAACAATTATCTACACCATGTGTGAATACATGCAGCCTTCAGCAAAAGAGAATGGGCCCATCCCCAAATTATTCCATCTGGCAGAGTCAGTACCTGCTGTAGTTCACACATGAATAGCATTAATTTGCATGTAAATAGAGGCCTACATGCTTCTGTGGAGCTAAAAGCTGTATTTCAACATTTCACAGTGGAATTAGGCAGTGGGCACATCACTACATGATGGTTCAACCTTGTAGTGACGTGCCAGCTAAAATCATTTTAAATGCTCTTCTCCATATTTCCCGGTAGGATTATTTATTGAAGTAGTGTGTAAGAGCTCAGAAGAATCCTCTATTGAAATGCTGCCAGCTCCCAGCTACGATTCTGACATTGATGTTGTCAACTGAGATTAAGCATTGGTCTTAATGAATGCTGACAGTCATGTTTTTTAGGTATGGTCCTGTACTTCCTTTCAGCAAAGAACCGAAATAGAAAGGCCGGACATGCAGAGAAGGGTTTAGTAGCAGGGATGTTTACTTGCTATTTGAGCATTGTTTTTTTCTTTTTTGTTTCTTTCCCTAAGAGGTGCAGCACTAACTCTTAACATTGCCCAGGGAAGTTGTGGATGCTCCCTCCCTGGGGGTGTTCAAGGCCAGGTTGGACAAGGCCTTGAGTAACCTGCGCTAGTGGGAGGTGTCCCTGCCTATGGCAGGGGGTTGGAACTAGATGATCCTTGAGGTCTCCTTCCAACCTTACCATTGTATGATTCTATAATTCTATAAGATGTTACAGCAAATGATCTTGTATCAGCTTAGTGTAAAAAAAGATAGTCTTCCAGTATAGCCTTCCTCCAGCAGAGAAGTTGGGAAATTCCAAACTGACTATGCAGAGTAAACCAAAACCTTCCTTCCACCGTGCTGATTCAGTATTTCCTCTGAGAGATGGGTTAATATTTTCTTCTCTTTTTCTGCATAAATCCTAGGTTTGATCACCTTGCCCTTAAGTTCATCTTTCAACCCTTTTCAAATTTGGTTGGATTGGGTATTTTTAAGATTTAGCACTGTAGTTAAGTCGCAGTGGTATTCAGACCAACAGGTGCTCAAACAGGAGTCCATTTCAGAACCTGAACCTTTATGTTTTCAGATTTGTTTTGTTCATTTGTGCCTAGTTCCTGCAGCATCCATATTCTGGAAAGCTCCTTGTCTATGACTGCAGAGAATGCTTTACTTCTCCTTGTGCAAAGGTGGTGCTTTGTTGCAAAAGGAAGGCAATGTTCTTAGTGTAGCATCCTTTTCATGTTAAAGTATCCCTGACCAAGATCTCATGACTTACTCCTCTAGTTACAGAATGTTCCTGCAGTTACAGAATTTGAACAAAAGGCATGCAAATCATGACAGAGACTAGTAGGTACAGAATTCAGGGAACTTTTCCCTGGAGGTGAAGATCAAGGGTAAATATTTCTTTTCTCCAGGGAGCAAGCAGGCCTATCAGTCTGAATGCCAACAGTGAGGCATGCTTCACCTTGTAAGATATAAAGGGTAGTGAAAGAAGATAGCAGCCAGGAGTACATCCGTTGGGACCGGCTGGCAGGGAGGAACTGAATGCACAGAGGGGCAGCCTGCAATAACTCAGGCAGCAATCCCTCCATTTCCTCTCTGGAAAGCTTGAAAAGAAGTTGCACTGTGGTCCCAGGGATGTGTTTCCTTTTGCTGCAACTTTAAGACTGAAATCAAGCAGTGTCAATGGTGGCAGGATTGAAACCCAAGTTATCCAACCCATGGAGGGTGATGCATGCTCTGTGTGTCAGTAAATGAAATTGGATCAGGACAGACTTTAAGTTAGATGCCTTTAAGTAATACAAACAGATTTTGCTTGTCATTTGTGCTGTGTTTTTTAAGTATTATTTGCAGCCTTTCATGCTGAAAAAACACAATGAACGACCAAAAACCCAATCATCCTGGCCTTCCAAAAGCAAGGTAAATGTCTGATGACCAGTGTTAAATGTTCTATGCAAGCACATGGCTTGGGCTTATTAATGGTTTACTGTGAGACAGGTAATTTAGTGTCAGATAATGAGAGGTAACAAAAACCAGACAGCAGGAACACTGTGATGAGAAATTAGAACTAAATGACAATCAGGCTCTGACTTCCATTTGACAGTGAGGAGAATTTGGGCCATTTCTGTACTTCACTGAACGCAAGAGATCTTTTCTCCATTTTTCTGTTATTATCCTATGGACAAGAAAAAAATATAAAAGTTGCATGGTAAAACCTTCTTAAAGGGCATGCACATTTACATCTAGGAGTACACCTTTCCTTGAGCACACAAAGAATGGATCAGTAGCACAGTACCAGGTTAAGAAGAGTGAAGGGAGCTGCAATAAGCATTACTGTCAATGGGCAATTGACCCTCAGACTCCTCTTCTTGCACTGGCACTTACTTGCAAGTGGTGTGAAGTGACACATCCTTGGGAGCAGCCAGAGGAACAAACGCCCCACCCGGCAAAGCTGCTCCTGTTCCTGTTTATTGTCATTGCCAATTTATTTCAGAGGGCAAGTGGATGAATGAAATACCCTTAAGTGACACTTATCTTATGGGGATGCTATCAGGTTTTTATATTAACAGTTCCTTCAAATGCAGGGCAATTATTGACAGTTCTCTAATATATTTCTTGGAGGCAAGCCGCGGATCCTTACTTTGTTTTCTTTAAATATATCATGCTGCTGCAGAGCCAGGCTATTTTCACAAAGAAATGAGTTGTATCTTTATACCAAGTGCTGTTAAAGAGGATTATAAATAGGCTTTAAACTACAGACTATAGCTTTGCTTTACAGTTGAAAAAAACCATCAATCACCTGGCTGAGACTGAATCCTAACATCTCACCTTCCTAACAGATTTTAAAGGTCACAGATGTATAGAAATGTTCAGCTTAATCTTAAATGCATTGACTAGTCTGCCAAAAGCATTTTAGGGTCTTTTTATTTTCTGCCAGCTATTTAAAATGTGAAAGAAGTGTCACTTACAACTAAAGAGTGGATCTTTAAGAGAAGGCAGAGTATCAGAGATCAGACTTGAATCTCAGAAAGGTCTCTGCAGCTCTGCTCTGCTTTTCAGTCAATCTGATTCGTAATGTTTGCAGATTGCACTAGTTCACCCCCACTCGCCCAAATGGGTTATCAGCAATCAGCTACATGCTGGGGACAAAGAACAACCTCAAATGAGCCTAAAAATAGCCATTTTCACATTAAAATCTTGAATCAGGCAGGAGAATGGGTTGCAGCTGGGACATCTTTCATTTGCTTATGTCACCAAAGGCAAACACCTACAACAAAAATCTCTCCTTCATCGTTGGGGATTCTGCTTATCAAACATTTTGTTTTGCAGTGATGCAATACAAACACAAATTAAGCTACAAGATGATTTCAGATGCCTGCCAGTAGAATAAGTAGGATCATTTTCAGTCTACGTATTTCCAGACATAACTAGGATGAATGTCCAAACCTACCCCATAAAACTGAAACCCAGGTAAGGAGTATGCCTGCTCCCTATATATTGTTCTATGTTTGCAGATAGAAAGAGGCACCTATAGAAGATTCAGAGCTTGTTTGATCTGAGTTCTTCTCCAGAAGTGTGTAACTCACAGCTGACAGTACAGGGAGACTGTGGGCAGCACTCCTAAAGCTCAAGAAGATTTCCAGTGAGGACACAGGAGATACTTTCTACTAAATCAGAGATACTTTCATGGTCTTCCCCATTTTCATTTTTTTCACTTCTCTGCTTTGCATAACAAATTGGGAAAAGATGTAAGTGGGGAGCACTCCTCTTGTAGTCTGATTTGTTCCCAGTACCCTAGTCATCATTTCTGAAGAAACACTCATCCCCTTGAGAACAGGTGGACTTTTGGCACAGGGTAGAGGCAGTGGTATATGGGAGTAGTATGTCACAATAATGTAAGTTTACCTTCACATCATAGCTGCATGAAGCTCTAGCACTATGGGATGGCAAAGAAGATGGCTTGCTGGGCTTTGTGCCTAGCTTCATAAGCATTATAGGATGGAAGGAAGCTGGATGCTCTCCTGAAAGATATTCTATAATTCAACCACAACTTACTGGATCTAAGGACTGCTTACATGGAAGGAAGCAATAATTCATCTGGTAGCAGGATTTATTAGAGGAAGTTCTTTGGCCTGAGCAATGCAAATCAAACTGAATGGCCATAGCTGTCTATACTTACTTTTAAATCCAGGAATCCTGCAGGCTCATTCAGCTTGTGTTTGGTGAGGTTGTGTTAATTTTCTTATCTGTAAGACTTACCAAAATAAGACCTTAGCATTTGACATCTTGAGCTGGATGTATTTTAAAAATTGTGTAACGTCTGTGTAGAAGCAAAGATTTATCTCATTGACTTTATCTAAAATTCCCTCTCCTTTCAATACTATTTCCTTGATGTATCTGAAAGGCTTGGTGCTGGTAGTAATATGTGTCTGTTAAGAATCTAAATGAAACTATGCAGGGCCAAACTACATCACATTTAAAGCCAAGTTATACAGAATAAAAGTAACAGAACGTAGGCTTCTGATAGGTTCAGCCTGTGTATTTCTTCAGGACTAGCATGGCTGAGGTGCTGTTCCAAAATGGAGTTTATTCAGTATCAGAGGTATGCCATCACAAAGGTGCACAGGCCTTTTGCCACTCAGATGGCAAACAATGGCAGGACCATCATGTGGCCATCCTTGTGGATGGTCCATCTGCCTAACTGGGAAATCAACTATGAACAAGGAATAATAACCTGCTAAAAATACAGATTCAGGTTGATAACCATGAGTTACAGATTGCTTTCAAATGCAGAAGTTTCTTTGCCTAAAAATAAATAAATAAACAAACAAACAAACAAACAAACAAATAAATAAATAATTTCCCTACAATTCAGGAAAAAAACATAATTTGAAGTTATTTATAGGTAAATTTAGTTAAATGTAATATAGAAATTTCTGAGGGGAAAAAAAAAAAAAAAGCCTGAAAAATAAACCCTGAAAACACCTGTGTTTTGAAATGAAGACAATGTCTCAATAGATTCAGGAGAATTTTCCTCATAGTGATAGTAACCAGCTTTAAACTAAACTGGTAAACTGGTGAAGCATTTTCTCCTGATACTTCTCTTTGGCTAGCATTGCCAGCTTGAAAATATTAGTAGTGGGGGGGTGAAAGGTAAAGATTGTAAAAAGGGCAACTGAAAAGTATGAAAATGAAAGGAAAATTTAACAAATAAGGGTTTCTTTAGGAAATCTAGCTTTCTTTAAAGGCAAAACTGAGCTGGAACAGACATACACTGAGTAAAGCAGTCGCTGCTAGACCCTGAGCTCCTTGTCCTAAGAAAGTGGAAGAGTGTGAATTGACTCCAGTCTTCTATAACTGCAAGGCAGTGCATGTAACTGGATGTGCACTCAAGGGTATCATTAGATAAGAATAAGCATGTAAACAGGCTGCTTGTGTTTGGCCTTATTTTAATTTGCTGCTTTAAATTTTTGCTACATTTGCTAATAATATACTTGCATAATACATATTCTCTCCTGAAGAGAAAAATAAACTCCTGTCTAGTTTGACCTTCACTTGATAATCAATAAAAAACAGGGCATATAAAGACCCAGATGAAAAATGGGAGCTTGCCATGAAAAGGAATAGGTGCAGCCACCTAAATCAGTATGAAGATGAGAGGAGTAATTAGTTCTATAACCATGAGGTGTATTTAGAACATTTATGTAAAGAAGTAGTTTAGATCCCTTCATCTTCCACACAGACCTCCCAGCACAACTAGTTCCTGGTACACTCGTGGAATAAAAATGGATATAGCCTTGAGCTGCCATCAGTTGCCATTACGTTTGGAGAACTGGCATTTGCTTTGCAGAACAAAAACAACATTGCAGTGTCCTTGGTTTCCAAATTACCCTTGCAAACATGGTACTGGGCTCAGCTTGGAAAAGGTAAAAGGCTCCTTTCAAAACTTCTGTCTTCTCTTATTGTGTATTGATTTCCACAGCTGGTAGCATACTATGTGGTAGGCCTGTGTATCAGATCAGAAAGACCTCATTTCCTGTCAATGGAAGGGGAAAACCACTTGGATTGACTGAACAAGCTTAGTCTTCAGGCCATAATGCAAATTGCATCGTTATTGTTTAGTTATATCCTGAACCAGCCATTCTGAAGTGAGGCTTGATATTTTTTGTAGGAGCAAAGTCTCTAAACCTTAGAGGAAAAACATAAAAATAACTCTTCCTTCCCTGCAAATGCTATTTGCATTATATAACCATAACTGTACTTGCTTACTAGATATCCCTCATGAAATTGAGCTTTCCTCTCTTTCCTCTCTTTCCTCTCAGCTGGAATGGTGACTTCAACACAAATCCTTTTTTGTAAAACATCCTGTCTTCAGAGTGAGCAAGAGTGAAAGATGAGAGCAGTGTTTAAGGAAAGTCTATGTAATAGTGAGGCTATTCCCATCACCAGATGGATCTGGACTTGCTCCTGTTCCATGTGGACTTTTGTGTTTAGATCAACACCAAAAAAAGATCTTTCTTTTAGATAGATTAACAGATCTGTTTTCATGGGATCTACTTTTCTAATTCCTTCTTTGAACTCCTTTCTTTTTTTCTTTTCTAAAACTTTCAGTGATACTGAACTCCACAATGTGCTGAGCATTCTGTGACAAAGTGCTTTCATTGTTTAATAGGAACCTGCTGTCAAGTAAGAAGATAAGATACCCTATTGCTTGATGAAACACTGAGTATCCATGGCTTTAGCTGTCTTTCCTTGCCCAGCTCTGGCTACAGTCTGTCAGGAATGATGTAGCAGTCCCTCAGCAAAATACTCAGACTTCCTCTGACTCAGTTTCCCAAATGGAAATGGAGTTGCTAGCACATCTGCACATCAAAATTAATTACTTTGAGGAGAAATAAACTAGATGACTGCACAACTCTTTACTGTGATGGACTCTAACATATGCAAGGCATGTGCTCAGTGATCCCCTTAATGCAGCCAAATTATATACCAATGATAATGGATCTGGAGTAAGGTTTCAAGTTTTTTGACATCTATGCCTAGGCACTTCTCCACTTATTTCCAGCGACTGGTGATAAAGGCTTTAATAGTTGGAGAAGAAAGGAAATGGGATGAATCTCTTCCTAAGAACTGAGGTGAAAGGCCCTATGAACAGTCCATGTGAAAACTTTGGTGCCTGAAGGAGCAGTACACAAGGGCTCCTCTTATTTCACAGTATCACACAGTATCACAGTATCACAGTATAGCAAGGTTGGAAGAGACCTCAAAAATCATCAAGTCCAACCCACTACCACAGCCCTCAAGACTAGACCATGGCACCAAGTGCCATGTCCAAACGTGCCTTGAACACCTCCAGGGACGGTGACTCCACCACCTCCCTGGGCAGCCCATTCCAGTGGGGAATGACTCTCTCAGTGAAGAACTTTCTCCTCCCCTCGAGCCTAAACCTCCCCTGGCACAGCTTGAGACTGTGTCCTCTTGTTCTGGTGCTGGTTGCCTGAGAGAAGAAAGCAACCTCCTGCTGGCCACAACCACCCTTCAGGTAGTTGTAGACAGCAATAAGGTCTCCCCTGAACCTCCTCTTCTCCAGGCTTCTGCCCATGAGACAATGAATCCAGCCAAGGAGTGGCATAAGCGACTGGGCACTGTAACTGCCTTGGTTGCCACAGGTTAGTTTAGAGACTGTGCTGATGATGAGCTGGATCTCTCTGCAGGCACTCCGACAGAAGTCAGCCAAAGATGCTGAATTACAGCAAGGAATTTACGTGCTCCATTGATCAGGTGCTACCCTGAGTATGTCTATGGCAGCATTTCCTTAGAAGCTCAGCTCTAACCACTGTTTAGTGAGTGCTGAGTGTGCAAGCTAGGTTTTCTTAATGTGCAAGGAGTGAGAAAAGTCCTTAATAAACCAACTAGTTGAGTGGTCTAGGAAGAAATACAAAATACGAGGCAGATTAGTTAACTCCACACAACCTAAAAGGTAAACTCTGCATTAGTGAGTGGAGTGCTACATGAATCAGGGAGAATGACACAGCTTAATGGGTACCTCTGTTGTAGTAAATGGCTTTGTGCAGATCCCGATGCAGCTGGAGTCGGCACTAAAAGTCCCACAATAATTCTTGGATTGTGGTTGAATGGCAAATGCTGCATTGCTTTATCTGATCTCCTTTAACTTTTCATTACGCTAATGTCATATTATGTGGAGGAAGAGAATGATCTCATTTACGCGCTTATAGTGAGAAATAGCTGGAGTTAATTGGCCTATTAAGCAATTAATTCAATAAGTGGGTGTTATACACTGGCATTCAGGTTATGTGAGGTAAATTGTCTAAAGCATAAACAGAAACTATGGTCCAAAATAAGAGTTCATACACAAACTCTCCAAGAGTAAGACGAGGAGTCCAGGTGCAGAGAGACCTCTAGTGTTCCTCAGCAAAAAAAGATGTACTGCCAGGTCTGTTCTTTCAGTAGAACCAGTCATCACCCCTATTAAATCTTAATTAGCATATCCAGAGTGGTTTTTAATACAATACATTAAAAAAAAAAAAGCTACACATTCTCAAGTTTATTAATATTAGGCAGAACTCCCATTTCTGCTATAATACATAAACAACACTGATGATCTAAGGCCGTTTTATCAGAGTAGTCTAAAGTGGCCCTAGGGTAACAGAAAAATCAGACATCCATCGTTTCAAGTAGCTCTTTCACTTAATGCAGGATCTTGACATGAATACATTATTATGGTGTGTTTCTTTTAGCAAACCATCAGATTATTGTCTTGCTAGGTGGGAAGGTTTTTTTTCAGCTCAAACAGTCCCAGTGTCATAAGGGCTATAGCAAACATTTGTCAAAGAATTTTATTTTTAAATGATAACTTTGCATACTTGTAGGGTAGCTAAAAGGCACAGTGTTTGTACTGCCTGCAGAAGTGGACTACTTTCTGTCTGCAATGTATTTTGTGGCATTACTGTGTAGAGAAATGTGCATGTATAATTATTATATAGACTTACATGGAAGCTAGCAGGACTAGCTTGCGCAGGTTGACGATAATGAATGTCTGCGGTGGCAGTTTTCAGAGTTAGTCCACCCCCTACAGTGCTGTGGTGTAAATTAAAGGGCTGGCATTAGGCAAACAGTGCAAGTATGTATGAATAGGGGCAGATATGTGCATAGGAGGAAGTCCAGTAAGGTCATGAACATGTTCATTCATGTTCAGAAGACACATACTATTGACCTCAAAATAAATAGTTTCTCTTGGTCCTTGCTTAACACACTGTAAGGGAGAGAGTAGAGGAAGTCTAACTGAAGGAAGGACCTCACAAGCCAACGTGCCTTCAGTCCTTGTAGTAGTGTACAAGAGTCTTATAATCACAGACTAGTGTATCCTGCTGGTTAGTGCAGTGTATCAGCAGTGATGCCCTGACTGATGTGTCCTCTTTGCTCTAGAGGTTCAATTGTGGACCTTCTGGTGTGAGAAGGTGTTTACCTGTCCACTGGCTGAAAATTGCTCGTTAGAAGAGACTAGACCAGCTTTGCTAACTGCATCTGTATCTGGATAGCTTCATATCGCTGAAAGCAATGAGAAAGTACATAACCAACTCCTTTGTAAAATGGATAGAGGAGGAGGAGGAGATGAGGAGTGACTTAAAAACAAATGGCTCTCCTGGAGGCAGTTAGGAGTAGATGTCAGTTTTCAGCCTCAGTACTCTCTGTTCCCACAGCTGAGGTTTCAGATAACTCAAAAATACTTCAGGTCGACAGAGTTCCTCTGCTAGTTGTGTTCTGTAGTCACAGTATCACAGTATCACAGTATAGCAAGGTTGGAAGAGACCTCAAAGATCATCAAGTCCAACCCACTACCACAGACCTCAAGACTAGACCATGGCACCAAGTGCCACGTCCAAACGTGCCTTGAACACCTCCAGGGATGGTGACTCCACCACCTCCCTGGGCAGCCCATTCCAGTGGGGAATGACTCTCTCAGTGAAGAACTTTCTCCTCACCTCGAGCCTAAACCTCCCCTGGCACAGCTTGAGACTGTGTCCTCTTGTTCTGGTGCTGGTTGCCTGAGAGAAGAAAGCAACCTATTGAACAAATGCTTGGCTGACTGTCCCAGTTGACCATTTTCATTCTACAATAAAGTCAGTTAATTTGATCTGAAAGTGAAAAATCCCCTTGTGCCCTAACTCCCTGCTTCTGTGAATACCCTAAGGATTTGTTTCTTATCCTTCAGAGATAACTGCATTTAAATAAATCACTGAACAGGAATCAAACTTGCTTATGATGCAGTTCAAGGGGATTTTCTTAACCCACTGCTAGGCTGTGGGTTCTGCTTCCTTAGAATTCTGTAGGTATTGTAACAGTTGAGAGAGGAGCTTCTGTTACAAAGAAAGAGAATGTCATCCTAACGTTTGCAATAGGCTGTTGGCATGTCTTGGGAAGTGAAGGTGGTTTTGTTTCTTTAGCCCACTGCTGATGTTACTGAGCAGGGGTTTAACTATTCCCCGAGTTCAAAAACCAGCAAAGCTCTGCACAGAGAGAAAGATTGATCTGATGTGAACTGAAAGCTGCAGAACAATGAAGAACTATTGCTACTCCTGAAATGAAATTTAATTTGGCTATTCATGGTTTTAAGAATATATTTTGTTGTGGGATTTTTTTTTATCTTGAGGTCTTCCCTGTTTGTTCATTTATATTTCTTTTTTTCCTGTTACATTTATGGCTTTTTGTTCTTATCATCTCTTTTTTTTTTTTTTTTTTTTTNTTTTTTTTTTTTTGTTTCTTTGTTTTGTTTGTTTGTGGGTTTTGGTTTTTTTTTGTTTACAGATACAGTGTTTGTTAAGACCTGTTCAGATTTCAGATTTGGATAATGCTATATGGACAAGAAGTCATGTGACATCTCCAAACCAGGTATCTGTCACATGTCTCAATAACCTTCTGCTATTCCATGCACTTAAATACACTATTTTTAATACATGAACAAAGAATTGCAAAGGTTAGAAATGCTTTGGAGAACAAGGCATAGAGGGTCTTTTCCTTTTCCTCTCTTAGTTGTTTCTGCTGGGTTAATAACTCCACCTACAGTTCATCACTGTTATAGTTCCAGAAGTATTGGAAATATGAGCCTGTACCAGGTCACTAATAAGATAAGCCACAGCTTGTGTTCACATTTTAAATAATGGGCTGAATGAGGAGGATATGCAAGTGTATAGGTAAAAGTGCCATGTTTCATGTCTTTTCCTGGAACTGCTTTTTCCTTGGCACAGAGTAGAAGGAGCATTGGCACCCCGTTGAGGCTGTTCTGCAATGGGTGTTGGCCAGTTTCTGGTTTGGAGATTCCAGGCCTGTGTCAATGGAAAGGTTCTAATGGGCTTTCTCCATGTGTGGGAGTAACCCCCTGAGACCATAGTCAGAATGGGCAAAATGAGCAGAGCTCATCCCAAAGTCCGAGGGGGAAAAACATTTAAAAAGCTCTGATCAGATGCAGACAGATGCACATCTGCTTTTCCTGTGCTCTCAGCTGGCCAGACAGGCTAGTTTCTTTCTGGTCAAGTTTCAACTGGCTGTTGGCTGGCCTGATCACACAGCTCCCAGGCTAGGACCTTCACAGTCAGCCAGCTCAGGACATGCAGAAGAGACTTGTGAGAACTTGATGTGCCAATACAGCTCCAGGCACCGTGGTCTAGTGGAAGATGAACTAGAATAAACAAAGAACATTACTGAAATGTTAACTACAAATATAGGCCTTATCCTATGGTTTTTAAAGGGCAGAATGCCTACACTGTTGTGAAGGCACCAACCCTGGAAATGTTCAAGGCCAGGTTGAATGGGGCCTTGAGCAACCTCCTGTAGTAGGAAGTGTCCCTGCCCACAGCAGGGGGGTTGGAACTAGATGATCTCTTAGGTCCTTTCCAAACTAAACCATTCCATCATTCTATGAACAGAGTTTCTAATAAGGGTGAAGGATATTCCCATCTTACACAGAAATAAGTTTTCACAGATGATTCTTCTGTTAGTATTTTATATAAGTGTGCTTATCTCTTTGTGACCTGCTTTGTCATGTCCAGAATAGATACACACTGAAAATTACTAACGTGTGTTACTGTAAAAATAAAGAGGTGGTGCTAATGAGCTCCAAAAAAAGGATATTAACTACTAGTCAGTTGTTATTATTGTGACTGAGGTTTTACAATTTGCAGGCATCAGTGTTAACATTTATGTCTGTGCTGGTTTAAGGCT
>WBNM01024710.1:0-18433 GCA_013399055.1 Ramphastos sulfuratus
TACTGTGATACTGTGAAAACTGTTTCCAAAGGTGCATTTTTCTCCTCTAACCACAGAGCAGAGACCTATGAATGTAAGTAACACATACCTATGAAAATAAACAGTATAAGCAACAGAGTAAAGAAAGTAAATCTGTGGAGCTTCAGGGCAAGGCTTGAGGAAGAAATAAAGGGAAGGGAGTGTGTCCAATGAAAAGAGATGAGGCATTTATTGCAGTAGATGTGGAAAGCTGCCAAGCTGAGATTTGCCACAACAGGCACTGGAAGTCTTCAAATGAAAAGGCCTGGGAAGCACTGCAATTACTGTGCCTTGGTTCATCTCACATGCCGCACATTTTAGAAAGCTAAATGCCTATCACATGTTTCTTGAATAGCATCCCTCATCATAGAGTTCCAGTACTGTTTCTAACAAGGAAGCTCAGAAATAGGCCCATATGATTACTAAATCATCACTTCTGCCTGATTAAAAGAAAAAAGCAAACCAAAACTCCTCAAAAAACTAAATTCATAACAACAAATGGGTTTATCTTTAGTTCCTAAAAATACTGCATAAGGTCTTCAAAATTAAAAATAAAGTCCTTGGAAGTAGGCCTAATTTCACTTTTGTGAAATCTCAAGAACTATGTTTTTGAGTATGTTTGAAGTATTTAATAGCATTAATGTTTTTCCTTGGTAATTTTTACATTTAATTTTAAATAACATATTGACAGGAATGTTAAAAGTTTAACAGTTAAGGACTCAACAGTTAATGTTAGTAGTGTAAGGCTACTTAGCTCAAACAATTCCACAGATTACAATTTCTATGGCAGATTTTAATAGAATCATAGGATCATAGAATGGTAAGGTTGGAAGGGACCTCAAGGATCATCTAGTCCCACCCCCCTGCCATAGGCAGGGACACCTCCCACTAGCACAGCTTACTCACGGCCTCGTCCAACCTGGCCTTGAACCCCTCCAGGGAGGGAGCAGCCACAACCTCCCTGGGCAACCTGTCCCAGTGCCTCACCACCCTCACTGGAAAGAACTTCCTCCTAACATCTAGTCTAAATCTTCCCTCTGCCAGTTTAAACCCATTGCCCCTTGTCTTGTCATTACAAGACCTTGTAAATAGTCCCTCCTCAGCCTTCCTGTAGGCCCCCTTCAGATACTGGAAGGCTACTATAAGGTCTCCTCGAAGCCTTCTCTTCTCCAGGCTGCAGAGCCCCAACTCTCTCAGTCTGTCTTCATAGGAGAGCTGCTCCAGCCCTCTCAGAAGTGATCTCCCTAAAAGCTTTTATTAAAAATTGTCCAGAAAATCGCTCAGAATATAGGGGAGTGATTTTCTTTTGTTTTTTTAACTTACCATACAGTACTCAGTTATAATTTAGACATTTATAATTAGACACTTATGCTAGGAAAACTACTCTTTAGTCTTCCAAATTAGTCTTTGTTCTTTGGAAGACGTCTTGTCAACAGAAGACTATTCTGTAAGAAATTAGAAGGTTTAACACATTTTAATTGTTCATACTCTTCAAAGCTCTGATATAAGGATATAAATTAGGGTTTTTCTTGTTTGTTTCCATGAACATATTATCTACTCTAGTGATGATTAACATAAGACTTAAAAAATATTTTTCACTAGGCAGTCATAAAGAGGAAATAGCGTGATTGGGTAGCTGGACTGCCATATGAGTTCTGTTTCCCTAGGACTCACACCAAAATGGAGGACTAGCTTTGAGAACATTTTTGAACAGGTCATACATATTCTGCAGATTGCCACCTTACCAGACAATCTCTTGCTAAAAAAACAAACAAATCCCATAACTGAAGTACTATGCTTACTAATCCTTAGGAAAAGTTTAAGGAACTAAGGAACCAGATATTTCAGTATTAGTTACCTGCCATTATTCAGACCCCACCTGGAGTACTNCTGATACTTTGATGTGTTTATGGATTTGATTATCCTAAATAAAAAAAAAGTTGTTTTTTCCACGTTTCTCTTTATTGATTCGCGAATACACAAAACAATTGCGGTTGTCACATACATTTATCTGCAACGTCAATATATGTTTATTAAGTTATTAAGAGAGTCTTAAATGGACAAAAAAATCCCATTTCCTGACAACTATTTTGGTCAACAGATTACTTTTTCATATGCAATAAACTATTAACTAATTTCTAGATAACTGCTAGCTTTATAGCCAGATGGAAAAAGAAGTGATAGGATTTGTAGTAGGAAGAATGCTACCCAGGCATTCCTTTTATACAGATGTCAAACAGAGAAGTACTTTTAGGTTCTTTCCAGCTTAAAAACTGACATGACTTACAACTAGGAGCTGTTTGACTCTGATCTGTGTCAAAGAAAAATGCTGTTCTTTAGCTTTCCATTTACAGAAAGATTTAATTATACTTGCAAGGCTGAGACTTTTTTAGAAGCAGAAGACATTTCCAACTATGTTCCTGGATTCCTGGCTGTGCTGCAGCTGTTTACACAGCACTGCTGTTACATACCCAGAAGCCAATATAACTGAGTGTAGAGGAATTGTCTGTGTCATCTGTGATGGTGTAGGGCTACCTTTCTAAACAGGTCAGCCTTGCTTTTACTCCATAGTCCTCCAACAATTCTGAGATACGGAACATATCCATTCTGCTCTGGGCAAACTAAAGGATCCTGCAACATCTTTCATTGCTGCTTTGAGAAGGCTTTATGGACACTGCTGTCAGGATCCCTTCTGGGCCAGCACTGTCCAAGAACATGGACATAAACACTAAATTTGAAATCCTTCAGGTGCTTGGCTGAAATATTGCCTACTGATGTCAGCAGCATTCCAAACCATTAGGACAGATGTGTGCTTGGTTGTATGCACTGCATAAAGGTACTGCTGGGTAAGAAGCACAGGCATAAGATCCTGGTGTACTTTTTAAGCAAAGGAAACAACATTCTCTCTAGGTCATTAGTCATCAGTCTTGCCATACAGAATCACTTAAGAATTCCTAAGAGCAGAGAACAATCTTTTCCCCAACTCGTATTACTCATTGTTTATTTTGTGAAGCAGTTGATACAGGAAAATAAAACTTGATTATTTAAATATACTGATAACTGTCTTTTCCTTTTGTAGCATGACATAAAATATGTCTAGGAGATGTGTTGATTCTTGCAGGAATCAGAAGTAATTTTGTTCCATTTAGAAGAAATGGAAAATAGTCAGAATTAAGTTTTTACAGTTCATGAGCATACATGGTGTCAGTGCCTGGTATGCCTTGCTTCATGTCACACCCAAACACTGCACAGATATGCTAGTTTTAAATGTCAATAAGCTTCTGCAATCTAGGTTAATTTCTGAGACTAAGCTAAACCTTCTTCATTTTTGTGGTTTGCAGTTCTACTGAAAAAAACCAGAGTTTTTGTTGTTGTTGTAACTGATTGAGCAGACTGGCAATTGATGTGGTTTTGTGGTTTCCTTAGTTGTACCAGGAACTACCCAAAAATACCCACTGGCCTTCTTGTTGTGTCATTCTCTTCATTAATTTTCTTGAGTCATTACTGCACATTACAATATGAAAAGGGAAGCTCATAGACATTCTAAGTTTTTTGTTGTTTGTTGCTTCTGTTTTCATACTTAATTTTTCTTTCACAGTGGACTTCAGATTGCACTGTATGGATAGTTCAAGTGTCATTATTGAGTCATAATCCAGCATGTGTCACAGAATTATAAAATGTTAACTATTAATCTCGGTGCACAGTTTATCAAGATAAAAGCATTAGTTCTTAAAACATTAATCTCTTACCCTTACACTAGCTTGGTTTGAATTTGATGGTGACTATATGTCTTCATATCACCTTCCTCATTCAGGTAGGATATCTGAAATAGAAGAGAGTAAATTAAATTTTGCTCCTGAAGATAATTTTAGCAGAATATGTACTTTCACAGTTGTATATATCAAAATAAATAAGTAAATTGTAGATGAGTTGGAAATTATTTAATATTCAAAATACTCCTGGTTGATGAGAGGGTAGTCTGAGAAAGCATCATTATAACAGGAAAAAAAGCAAATGAACAAACCCAGAGTGAGCCTTAATTCTCCTGAAAGGAGCTTTCTGGTGAAAGATGCAGAATGTGCTATGTGGTCATGAAAACTACCACATGCGACAGCCTCTGACTCATCAATCTACCTTTGTGACAAAAGAAAATACCTTTCCCAAGAGTTCCTTCTGTACACAGTAGACACAAAAGTCCTAGAGAGAAGAGATGCTCAATAAGAGGTAAATAATTTTCAAGATCTAAGATCTAGCTTCTGGAATAATTTTCATCTTGTCCTTGATAATTTCTTACAGTCATGTTGAAATGCTGCCTTCTATATTTTGAAGCAGGGTTCAGTAAAGAGGGTAAGGAGTCCTCTGATACCAGAGGACTAACCACTGCTATTCTTGTACAGATATGCCTGTTTGTTGGTGCTCAGATGGAGGTTGGCAGTGAAGCTGTCTGAAGATTTCTTGACTTCAAGCAAGTAGACAAGGCCTTTACAGTGCTGGGTCACAGACTGTACATTGTCTTCCAACATATGGTGGCCAAGTGGCATAAACGAGAAGAGGAAGATAACCTGACCTGACCATGAAGGAGTGAGAAACAAAGCAGAAGGAATAGAAGGTACAGAAGGAATAGAAAGGGCTTGATGGCTGTTGGCAGAGACATCTCACAAGATGTGGACAAAGGAACAGTACTGCAGGAACCAGCAGCAGAATGCAGCCATTGAAGAAGCCTCACTCCCTAAACTGCACTGCAGAACCCAGCAGATGAGTGCTGTGATTTACAGATATCCTGCAAACAGCTGTGAAATCCACAGGCGAAGTAGGTGGTCCAAGATGGAAAGATCAGCCTTCTCTACCTTTCTGTTGCTCTTTGAACTCAATTAGCAAAGGCTTAAGCAAGTATATCTAAAGGTCTGGTTTTGCTGATGACACCTTGGAAGTAGGTGAAAGATAACAATGCTTCCATATGGTTCAAATATGGGTTTATGTAGCAGATTTTTTTTTTTAATGCAGGAAGTTTCATGTAAATACTATATTTAATGTGCATGTCAAAATGAAATAAAACTGATTGCAAAGTCAAGCAAATTTGAAGCAGTCAGAATTGGAAGCAGTTGTCTAGTCAACACTAATGTGTTCTATTTTAATATTACCTTGATCATAATGTAATTTATAATTGCAGGATCATACATTTCCTCCTTAATTTAATTTACTTAGGATGGATCAAGACATGAAAAAAGATTTCTTAAGAACATTGTCAGCAACCATATATGTACTAAATCCATGAATAAGATGTGCAAAAAGAGGTTGGATTAGACATAATAAAAACTTCTAAGATTATGAATTCATCTTTACTTAAGTGTCAGAATCTAGTCTTAGACACATACAAAATTTCTTATTATGACAAGTTACTCTGGGATAAGGAACTACCAGACAAGCACTGTAGATGCCTTTATTGGAAAATGAAGGTGGCTGTAGCCTATCAGCACTGCTCCACACTGAAAGAACCCTCACGGCTGCCGTGAGAGCTCTTTCTGGACAAAGCTGGATCCTGCCACACCCTCCCTGAAATAGTAACCTCTTCGAATGGTGGAAGTTTGGTGAGTTCACACCATTTCCATGGCTAATAAAACACTTCCATGAAAACAATTAACCCCTGTAATATCCCAGTTGGTGCATAACAGCTGAGACAGAGTAATGGTGCACATTTCTGAATAGCAGCCTGCACCAAAGGCTGCACAAAATGGGTCAGTCTGTGCTGACTCCTCCACACAGGCCTTCTGTGACTGTGGCAATGGTGCTGAATACTGCCCAACCCAGCTGTGGTGAGCTGTCCCGGCTTTTCTGAAACCGTGTAACACACACTATGGTTTCTGAGTTGTTTTGCTCCTCGGGAGGTTTCTGTCTCCTTTTCAGAGAAGGAAATAAACAGCACCATTTCTGCAGCTAGAATGCTCTTCCAGTACTCTATGACAAATATTTTTCTTCCTCATTCTGAATTAGTGATAGCAAAACATCACCTCTCTCTAACCTGTATTAATTTATATTTAAAGTTTTGGTTTGCCTTTTCAGCCTTTTATTACAATGTTTACCTAGTTCTCCAAATTCTGTTAGCAAGCCAGGACAGCTTAGCTGCATTTGTTTGTAGAAAAACTTTAGCAGATGAACAAATTAAATTTGTTTCCTAAATGAACAGTGTCTTTTATGAAGTTAAAATGAGTTCATACCTTTCTTTGTTCAACAGCACAATATGACTGACCTAAATGGTAAACATTTTCCACTTACCTTTTTTACATATACATGTACCTTTTACTTAGTATTTAAAATCAGCTCCTTTACAACCTAATCAGGTTAATACATTTTTATTTATAAAATTAAGTGACTACAGTTTTTAACTGTTTCATGTGGCTTTCTCCACCCTGAAAATCTACAAAGCATTGTTTGCCCTTTCATGAACTTAGACTTTTTTTTTTTAAACTTTTTTCAGCTCCACCTGTTTTCACTGCCTCCCAGTATTACCTAGGTTCTTGTAATTGCCTCTTTCCATCCCAGATACACCTCCACATATAAGCCTGCCCCAGACACATGTGGTTAATTCGCTGCACAGGTGTACTCACTTGGAGTCACTCACTGTTCAAGTTAGCAAGCCGGACAAACCAACCCATTCAAAGAAGAAATATATTTTAGAAGCATCATTATAGAAGTGTATTTGGGTTGTAAAAGTGAATTATTCAAGTGTTACTTTTGAGTGACTATATGTAGATTTTGCAATTTGATTCCTGTCCCTTCAAGTGATAAAGCATTCTGTAGCACTGTATCAGCTTGAACAAACTCTGTTTTATTCCAGCTGTGCATATTTCTGTTAATTGGGTGGCAAGCGCTTCAGAACACCAACAGGAATTTACAAAGGAAAGGTCAGTTGAAAAGTGGATACTTTTCTTTCCATCTTATTTGCATAATCCTTTATTCTGTACTTCATGTCTTAATTCTTAAAGATGCACACACCTCCATTTGTTTGAAACTAAACAAAACTGGACAGTTATGTATACATAGATCCCTGTGTTTTGTTGCCTTTTCTGGAGTGTGTTTTTGTTTGTTTGTTTTTTTTTCCTTTGTAAAACAGAAAAGGAGCAGAAGCAATGTCAAGTCAGCAGTAGCATAACCAAATCATAATATATTGCTTTGCTTTGCTTGAGTCTAATGCCTGCTGCATGTACAGTGAAGCAAAGGATCCTTTTCATCTTTCACATAGGGGTCAGGCATGCCAATACATGTTATAACAGCTGCAGAGTAGATGCTGCATAAGGGTAAACAGCAAATAAAAAAGTAGGTAGACTTGCCTGTTTGGTATGTGTGAGGATAGCATAAACACCTCACTGCTCACACTAGATGTGCTTCAGTTCTGCTCATTTGAATTTGTTTTCATCTAGATCACCCTGTGCAGACATGGCTGAGTTAATAAAATCAAAGCAGTATTATTCAAATACTTTCTTTGTAGACAAACACCTGAGAAGATATTTAGCATATAATACATCACTGTTTCCTAGAATTATTCCTGTAGCCCAACTTATTTGCACAAGTTCATTGACTAGTAAAGTGCTAAAATAGTTATGGAATTACAGAATTATTCCTCCACTGCCTCTGCTACTGTTCAAATCATAAACCTCTGACTTTGCTTTGAACAAATGTGTGGAAATGATTGCCTATAAAAAGAACGTATGACAGGTTTTGGGTTTGCCTCACTCTGAATGAAACCAAATGCAAGAACTTGAGACATGGTCCTAAAGTGCAACGGTGGCTCTTCAATCCATTCTGCACTGAGCAAGTACTGTTTATGCATTCTAGTTGCCACTTGAAGGGGTCTTTGCAACTTGCTCAGGATAGTGCCCTTGAACATGCATCAGTATAGGCATACCCTAGAGTAGTTTGTATTTATGTATGCGTATTTAAAGATTATGATAATTGATTGTAAAATATGTGTTTTGGCTTATGGACTTGCATAATATACTTTATATAACAAAAAAAAAAATCTTTATTCAGGCAGGTTATTGCCCATTTACATTTTGTTTTGACAGACTTTTATCTTAAATATTGTTAAGACTATACTCACTTTGGACACTACTTGCCACTGGAATATATTTTATACAGAACAAAAGATGCACGTTTCCGTAGGCTTTTGTTGCAAGTACAAGGCCTATCCTTTGTCTAGCCTTGTTTTGAATAAATGTGATGTCATTGTTTGAGAGCACTTTTCACAACACAATACTGATGCAATAAAAAGAGGTAGTAGCTAATGTTATCCTAATGATTTATAGCTCTTTTGAAGTAAGCCTCGATTCCAAATTGATTGAAACCAAGTAGAAGTAAGTAGTTTCACCTGGCTTTGGATCAAGTCATAAAGTCATAATTCGCATATACACAAACCCCTCAGGGCTTGGAGAATGAGATAGTCCTAAATTCCCTATATATGCTGGGGTCTGTTGCTACTTGTTCCGTGTTGTCAATGAAGAAAGTAAGATAACCATGAGGATTTTTTTTGCCTCATAACAGACAGAACAAATAAAGTGCTGGACTGTAAATGGTCTCCTTTTGACCTTTTTCTGCAACTGTATTTCAGACTTTGATGGGTTCTCTATCGCTATGTTACAGTAATTGAAGAACTAGGTACAGTAACAGGTGATGCCCACAGCCACCTCACATTAATTCCATTACTCTCCTACTCTCACATCCGCTGCAGGAGTTGAAAGATTAACCAAACACCTGCGTCACTAGGGAAAAAAAACCCAACCAAAACCAAACAAACCAAAAAAGTACTAAATAAACAAGGGAGGCAAATGTTCAGCCCATTACTCTGGAAGATACATACTACAGGAACTACAATCAATGCAGTTTTCAGTGTCAGTGGTATATATTAAAATTTTACCTACGAAATCTATGTGTTTGAAATATTCTGATTTTGCTTCCTTGTTTCTCCTGAGATCTTTAACCAGGCTTTTTGTTTGTTTCTGTATGTTATACAGGTTTATGTGATGAAATAAATTTTGACAGAATTCGAAATATGTTTTTTCCACTGGTGATGTTAAACGGTGTCCTTAAGCAGAGTTTCTCACAATTAACAGACTATTGCAGTTCTAGTTTTATACATATCTATCTATATATCTATCTATCTACATGTATCTTCAGAGTGAAAGGTAAATGCTATCATTATATTTTTGCCTAAATTACTTGATACTACAGAAAGGCCACATAAATAAAGAAGTACCTTCAATTTGGCAAGTGGGATATGCAGTGGGTTTGCATTACCCTAATGCTCTGCTACCCACTGAAACATTTGGCCAGGATTGTTCATAAATTTTATGTAAAGGGCTTGGCTGGGACAGTGCAGGTGTCGATCTGTAGATTTGTCTCAGCTTCCTTATTATGTCCTGTGTGACAACATGTAAGTTGGCAACTACATAATTGTTTTTGTGATTTCAACGATGTTTTTCCTTTTTTTTTTTTCTTTTTTTTTTTTAAAGATACTAAATATACTGCTGAGCCAGTGTTAGTTGACAGAAAGAGCAAGTAATGACACAAAGAATTACTGTAATCTGCAAGAATCTTGTGATGGGGTAATAAAACACTTCTAAAAGTTAAGTTAAAAAATTGAGATCTGGTATTGCAGAATAAAGATTTATAACATTGATACTTTATATACATTCATGCATAGTCTTTAAATTAGTGAATTCAAAAGCAAATGTAGGACAGACTGAATGTTAAGAGATCTGGGCAAAGAGAAGCAATTAACAGAGTCAATCAATGTGAGCTTCATTACAGAAAAGCGATAACTATTAAAAAAAACCCAAAATTCGAAACAACACAAAACACACAAATTAACAAAACAAAAACCCTCGGTATTTCACCCTTCACATTTCATCAAATCAACTTAATGTTTTTGGATAATGCTACAAACTTCTGTCACAATATCAATATGACAAGCAGAGATTTTTTATAAGGCTTTTAGACTTCTAATAGAATAACCAAAAGAAAAGTCAACAGCACAAACATCGAATGAACTATAACAGTCCTAATGATAATTTTTAGCATGCCATTGTGAGCAGACCATAGAGGTATCAGAAAGGGAAGGAAGATAAAAGGATATAAGGGCTTTCCCTCTTGCCTGTCCTCCCTCCTGATCTGAGCACTGGCAGCAGCAATATGCCTGCTTGTGGTCATACCAGCCTGCCACAAATGCTCAGGACATCTCAAACACACTTCCTCAATTCACTTTGTAGTAGGAGAATCAAAAGACCTAGAGATCTGCTATACTGGAGGTTGTACAGAAGTAAAAGAGTTAATTTAATGGCTGAAAACCAGTAACAATAGCTCTAATGAAGTCCACTCTATTTAGTTCTTAGAAGATGAGGCGAATAGCCATCTTGATCACAACCTATTAAAGAAATTATGAAAAGCATGGAAGTTTTTGAATAAGGATCTAGAATCTCCTGCTCAAAGACAAAATAGGAAATTGTAGCTAGACCAGAAATAAAAGAGACTTTTTTAATGGCTGCAGTGACTAATGAACTCGCCACAAAACACTGGCTGCTAGGAGTTCAAGTGATCATCCATTACTAGATATTATCAAATCAAGAATGGATATTTTAGGAAAGGTGCACTTATGCAGCATAGTTGTTGAAACTGAGGCAGGAATTAAAGCATTCTAATCTTCTGTTGACTGACACTTAGACTAGAGGACCTTACAGCCTTAACAATGCCCAGCATTTCACAGATTCACAGATTGCATTGGGTTGGAAGGGACCCTCAACAGTCATCTTGCCAATTCCCATGCAGTGAGCAGAGACACCTCTAACTAGATCAGGCTGCCATATTGAATCTGATCTTGAATGTCTCGGGTAGAAGAAGCCTATAAAGCTTCACACAGAGGCATTTGAGGATCATGGGACATGGCTGCTCACTGCAGAGTAAGACACATCTGGAATTTGATGAAAACACAGATATTCTCTGTCATGTGGTGGGTTCAGGCACAGTAACAGGACAGGACACACAAGCAGTCTTGTTGAGTGACCCAGAATGCTTCCAATTTTTTCTGTCATAGTGGAGATGCCCTTATTACTGGCCTGAGGGACTGCTTTTAACCATGTGATTGATCCATATCACAGAATCACTCAGGTTGGAAAAGACTCATGAGATCATATAATGGAGGGCTGTAGCTTCCTTAGGAAGCTTCAGTTCATCAGCCTGCCTGTCTTTGAGAAGGCCAAGAAGGACACAATTTGCAATGTGCATTAATTACACTGGTGGAGTGTGGACTGGGAACTCCTGCCTGTATTTATGAGGGTAGGAATTCAGGACTCGCTTCTTAATGCAACAGCTATTTTTTTGCAGAAGATAGGTAACTAGATATGCTTTGAAGAAGCATTTTGAAGTTAGTCCTATAAATAGTTAAAATCTCCTCTGATGTATTATTGCATATCAGAGGTACTTATGATCAGTATGTTTGTAAGTGACACAGAATGATGTTCTAGCTTTTAAGAGTTGCTGCTGGGTAATGGTTGATGCATTTTTTGGAAGCCAAAAAACAACAATATCTCTACCCATCACAAAAGTTGGACTGAGATTTTGTAAGTGAAGTATACTTGGTGCAGAAAGATGTTGAAGCAATATTGTTTATCTTTACTACACACATTTTTCAGTAAATATTTGCTGTTGGGAAACTCAAAGCACTTAAAAAGAGATAAGCATTTTTTAAAAAAATATTAAAAGCAAATTCTATTGTCAGTATCCAGTTTATTATTACCCAGTGATTCACTATCCTTATTCATTGTAATTGCTTGAATTATTTAACAGCTTTTCTGACTCACTTGTGTGTTTTTTCCCCCCGTCTTCCTGTTTCCAGCTTAATTCCTGAATTTCTGGTGCAGTTCCTTGCTCCAGGGAAACAAAAGTAAAATGTGAAAATAGGAGCATAAAATCCAAGCTGCTCTGTTTTGCCACAATATGTGAGACAAAACAATAAGCAGTGGCTACCAATATAAAAGCTTTCAGAAGAAAGGCAGAGCTCTTGGTTAGTGACCAGTGTGTTTTAAGACAAGAATAGATCAGGTGATGTGGTGCTAAGTGATACTTTTATCGTGTTATGTTTGTTTGTATGTTAGAGGAGGTAGTAGATTTATTATATTTAGCAGAATTTATCAGATTTATTAGATTTAGCAAATAGATTTAGCAGGAAGACCCATTCCCTGACATGAGATTAGACCCAGTGAGGCAAGATAATGTCAATGGAAAAAATAGGAATTTGTTGTGCTAAGTGTCCCCTTGAGACTAAATAATTCTAATGTTTTTTTATGTGTGAGCTCTGAAGCCATGCACTTTTATGGTATCCAAGTTGTTATTAATATAAATATACTGTACTTAAATAACAAGCAACTAATGCAAAGAAACATGCTATTCTTAGAGGAAAGAGTGCACCTGGAGAATTGGGGAGTATACATTTTGATGCAATTCTGTTTGAGAAGAGTTTGAAATACCCTTGTTCCTGGAAACAGTAAGATGCGAATCTGTTTGCATAGTCGATCTCCAGCCAGAAAGGATTCTTGTCAAGTGAAATATTAACCTGAAGGAATGCAGTTTTCTTAGGGCAGTGAGCTCTTGGCTTCAAGCCAACCTATAATGCAGAGCTTAAGTGACCATTTAAGAAACATATATGCACCCAGAGGATCAGATGGCAGTCACACCAGAACAGCTTTGTTCTACCTTTTAGCTATAGGTTACTCGTTTGTAACTGGCCTGGTTCTGTAGCACTGAAAAGTAACGCCTATCTGTACAGTGTCCAAACGTCTATTGCTTTGGTGGTGTGATTGCAGTAGGCAGGTGTCTACGTTATGGAAGGCATCACAGCATCTGGGCACTCTGTTAGCAATCCTAGTATTCCAGGATAGAGAGCTCAAGGAGTATTTCCTTCAGTTTCTCTTCCCCCAGGAAGCAGGATCTCTGATGGGAGTCATGACCTTCCTAAGTAGGATCAAATTCACTCTGGATCCATGACGTGAGAGGCAGCATGAAAAGCTCTGAGCCTGCTGAGGGTAATAGGTGTAAGGTCCCAAGCTTCATTCCTTTGCAGCATGATGTGACAGATCTGCTAGTGAGGGACAAGGTAAAGCTGCACCCATTGAGCCCACCAGGTAGTTGGTGCTCAAGGAAATGTTTTCTTGGCCCCAAGAGACATTTGTGCTAAAATGCCAAAATAACAGCAGAACAACCCCTTATTCATCTTGACAACTAGAAAAGAGCTAATCCTCTAAAACACAGCCGGGTGTTTCCATATATATTGTTGTTGCTGTTTGCAGAGATCCATGTACAAAGAACAAACATTATGTCTGTGAGCTTTGATGGACTCCGATATGCCTCACAGGTGTTCCTATGCACACTCACAGGTTCTTGCAGATTCTCTAGGACTAGCGCACTTTCGACTAGGAAGCTATGGTGAGGGTGATGGGAGGGCGGTAAGGATTACAGTCCAAAATCCTACTTACTTGTGGCACTGAAATGGGAATTTACTCATGGAAGGTAGATGACCTTGCAAGAAAAATGAAACTCTTTCTTAATAGCAATGTTAAAATTATCACTGTTAAGAAGGTGGGTTAACCCACTCAGAAGAATGGAGCAGGTCCCTCTATGAGCTTTTATTTCCTATTTTTCACAGTTATTCCAACATTCATTTCACTTTGGATAACTTTGCAGTCATAGCAGAAAGAGTAGGAAAATATTTCCTCTACAGAGCTATTTCTCACATTAAATGTGTGACTATAGCCTCTGAGAAGGACTGTAATGGACAGTGTCCAGAAAGTGTCTCAGCTCTTGTTAAACACAGATCATTAAATGCATTGCATAGTCACTTAGATGTCACATATACTTAAGCCATGCTTCTACTGCTACCGCTATGCACAAGGCAAGAAGTTAAGTTTTAGCATCACTACAATTTTGCCCACAAAGCAGCCATTTTGCTTTCCCTTCCCCCTCCTCTTATTTCATACATGTTAACATTGAGCCATGGAGAGGGATTTCACTTCTCAGCAAATAGCTTTGAGCAGAAAATGGGTACCTGATAACCTTGCAGAACTAAACTGAGTGAATGTTCATTTAAAAAAGAAATAAAAGAGATCCGTAAATGCCTTTCCAACAAGATGGACCATTGAACTCTTCTGACAGCGTGTAGAGTTCTCATATTTCTTTTGGAGATATATGGAAAACAATGAATCTGAAATAGTACCTCCTGCAGTCAGTGATTAAATTGCCACTAAGACTGTGGACACAATGAATCCCAGAGTGAGGGGATCACTGCTACTATTTTTAGTCTGTAGTCAATAGCTTCAGAAGTCTTAAACGGTTCACATCTTTCCCCTAATCCCTATTGCAGGAATCTTTGTTGTGCTGTCAACTACTGTATGTTTGTACATACTGCAGCTGGGATGCAACCTAGTTCAAGCTTTCTTCCAATCAGCTTCTGCTAATAGAAGAGCACAGCATTTACTAATCTGCTATCCAAGTACACCTTGTGGTTAAAGTTGTTGCAGTACAACTATTAAGAGAAGAATAAACCGAAGTAGGAACTATGTGTTTGAATGCATTATCTCTTTCCTTTTAATAATAACAATAATAATCATCATCATAATAATTATTATGATTAATAATACTCTATGATTCCATGTTCCATTTTTTCATTAAAAAAAAATCTCAAACAAAACAAACAAAACAAAATAAGAAAGTCCACTCCAAACCAGTCAAACAACTCCCCTCAAACCCGATAGTTAAGGTGATGATAGATAAAATAAATAATTATATTTCAACTTGTTTAGATCTGTATTGTAACTAACCCAGATCTTGTAAATGGGAGCACTAAATATATGGATAAGAAAAATCTGAATTTCAGAAACAACCTGTCACTCCTAAATTTATGGAAATGGTATCCTGGCATTTTGTCTGCATTATGAGAGAAGATAAACAGATAATTTTGTTTGTGATCCAAATAGAAACACGTTCTGGCAACAGTTCTATGCCAATAGTTGCTCTTGCTATGAACATGCTTATATTTTATTGCATTGGGCTATTTGCCATTTTATGTAAGCTACACCAGCTGCTCTTGCTTTTGCACAGCAGATTACTCTATGCAGCACTCTGATTTTCCCTAAAGCAGATAACGTTTTCTAAAATCTGGATAATTAATTCTCTAGGAAGTGATTCTAAGTTATATTAAAACCGTGATAACTGAGAACAGAAACGGTGTTGGAGAACTATACTGAAAAGGCTGCTGCTCCAAAGATTGTAGTTATGAGCAGCTGTTTTTTTTACCACGTGCTTACATTTTCCCCTGCTTGCTGTTTTCCTTAAATTTGATCTATGGTGAGAAATATTATTTATAACTTAAATGCTGAGAAAACCTCTATTTTGATTTTTGTGGCAATAAAATCAGTTCAAATCTACTTGAAAATAAAGCCTCTGTGAATCCTGTTTGTTGCATTTCTGTGGCAGCTTTCATGTTCTGTTTTCTTGGAAATCTTCTACATGGGAAAGAAGCATTGTGAAAATAAAAATTCAAATGATGGCGACAATACTAAAATATAACAAATTTTCCTGACATCTTGGGTGATATAGGTCGGACGATACTATCACAGAACTAAATCAAGTTCTTTTTTCTCAAGTGCAGTCTGCTTTAGCTACATTTTTTTCCCTATGATTTGGATGCAGCATAGCTGCAAAGTCATATTAACTGCAAATTTAGGAATGCCATGTTTAAGCAGCAGTTGAACTTTGGTGGTTTTGACTAGGTGTTGGTGATTAAAGTGCCCATGAGTGTATGGTTGTGTAGGTCCTGCTGCTGCAAGCAAAAGTCAAAGCATAATTGGTCTGAGTGTAGAGAGAAGCAGCAGCGGATGCTGGTAGGGATAGGGATAGCTCAACGGGCTTACAGAAACCTGCCAAAACTCCATCTTCACTGCAGGGAACTCCCGCTGCTGCCAGGGAGTACAGAAAACAGATGGTTGTTCTTTTTGAAGCCACTAACATTAATTTCTGTGTCTGTTGTGTATTTCTTTTTCTCTCTCCCCTGAAGTTTCCAACTCCTGCAGTAGCTCCTGGAGGGACCACACATTGGGAAACATATTGGAAAACTGCCATGCAGGTGCATGAGCTTTAGATGAAGATGGTGGTTGCTTTGTTTTTTCTTTTCCTCAGACTTACTTCATAGTTTGGCAAAGGGATGTCAGGATTAGAAACAGTGGGATTGGAGAATGTGCCAGAATCTGTTAGAGGGAAAGAGGCAGAGCTATAGTAAATGGGAAGATGGAGTGTGGGCATGGGGGATTGGATGCAATTAGCAGACCTGGCCAAACGCACTCTAACATGGACACTTCACAGTTAGGTGCTGAATCATCCTGTATATTTGTGCTTATTTTCAGTGGGATATAGCAGATACTTGTAGATGGGGCCTTGGGGTTTTTATTTCAAAAACATCAGAGTTATGGATCTTGGTAGTTCATAATGTGCATCACCTAGAGGTGATTTCACAGAATGCTCTAAATGAAAGCTCTGTATGTAAACCTGAAAAGCATGAGATGCAAAATAATTTAATGTTTATGTTTTCACTGTACTTCAGCTACTCTGAAGAACTGTAAACTTTTTTTCTTAGCTTCTGTAATTTGCAATGCATTTGCATGCTGTTGTGAAGATCAAAGAACAAAGCACCAGTTTGAAGGAAGACAGAAATGTGTAGAATAATTAAAATTTTAGAACATCACTTAAAAAACCTCAAAAATGCAGGCTTGGACTAAGCTAGTAATTCAGTGAAATATATCTATAGGTTTACATGTAGAATAATGATGGCATGTGATTGACTTGTCACCTTATCTGAGAGGAAAAAAGTCTGCTCTTGTGCAGGTTTCTGACTGTTGATCTCAACCAATGCGTGAGTCATGCCTTTAACAGATGTTCCTAATTTAAGCAAATGAGGCTTATGGGAGCTTTTTCTAGTCTCTGAGGAAAAAATGCCAGCCCAATCAAACAAACAAATTAGGAGCTTGGCATCTGAATTGACTAGCAAAGCTGGAAAATTTCCTCTTGCAAAAGCTGTATGCCATCTTTGGTCTATGACACCCTAAAAATTTGATAATTAGTACTGCCTTGTTATTTTTTGCCATCTCCTATGTTTAATAATCTAGGCATTCTTGCCATCTACCAAGAGAGACATTAGAGCCACTCATTCAAAAGGCCTGTCTGGCTTGTTCAAAATAGCACACCATTCCAAAACCAGGAAAATGATGCCTGCAGCTGGCCCAGCTACGTGTGTACTTATAGCAAATATTTCTAGATGCACAGACACAAAACAAATTCAAGATAGCTCTATGTTCACTGATACTTGCCTTTTAAAAATTACTGCTATTGTCATCAACATCATAAAAGCAAAGTAATGGGATTCTCTGGCACAGACCAAACACAGCTGAAAGATCTTTGATCAGTAACATAATGTAGCAATAAAACCAAACTCCTGGGGTTTGTCACCAGAAATTACACTTTGATTTTTGTCAGCTACATAGTTATTGCAAATTTTAATCACATTTCATCTGCATGATGCTCAAGTCCAGTATTTCTTGTAATTTTAGTTTGGCAATGTATAATGCCAAATTTGTTTCATACCTACTTTGTAAAAGAGCCTGAAAATTAGCAACATTTCTGGAAGACATAAAGCTTCATATAAAAAAAAACGTATATAGTGAATCAGTCTTCTCACTTTGAATCTACAAAAAATATTTCACAGCAAATTTTTGGCACAGAATTAGGGAGAGTCCCAACAGACTAATACCTATCACCTCATCATGCTGTATGACAGAGCTGCCAGTTCATGGGATGAATGAGCAGTTTGCTTCACTTCCTCCACACTGCTGCTGCACCTCACCCTGAATATGTCAGTTCAAGCATTCAGAAACCACTTCTAAAAAAGGGTCTCAAAATCCAAAAACATTTCACGAATTTCACCAATGTCAGGCACCATGTCCATAACAACACATTTTGTGTGTGTGACTATTTGAAAGCCAAGCTGATACTGTGTGTGAAGTCTTTAGGATACATCAACAAATTGAGGACATTTTGGAGAACAGTTATTGCTGTGGTCAAGGATCTCCAACAGCAGCATCTGTCTAATTTATATTCTTTTGCATTTATCTGTGATAGCATGGTTTATCATCATTCCTTTGTCTGCTTTCTGGTTAAGGGGTCTCGTATGGGAAAGTTAAATTTAGCATAAAGTAGCCATAGTGCACTAAATTGTAAAAAGAGAAAAGAAAATCATATTAGTAAGTCCTACTGAAATAGCACTTATGACTCAGTGCTGTGGTACTTTCAAGCTATAGATCCTAGTTGATTGGATAGGGATGGG
>WBNM01024714.1:0-28023 GCA_013399055.1 Ramphastos sulfuratus
GATTTATTCTCTAGGCCCTCCATGACATTTATTCTCTAAGCTCTGTAGGACATCTCTTAGCAGTGTCTTAGCATGTCTGTGTGCCACTGGTGATGCTTAGCAACACCAGAGATGTTCAACAGATGGAGCAGAGGACTCCAAAACCCCCTGCCCACTGCCATGGGAGAAGGGAGCAGCACCAACCAACACCAACACTGAGCTAAGGGAGCTTCACACAAAGCTTAGAGGTGGTGCAGCTCATGTGAAATAGGAGACTGAGAGTGCAAAGGTGATGGGAAGAGACACCTTTGCAAAACCTAGGGGAAGTACCAGCCCCAAGCCCTGGCAGATGCTTCTCTTTCCCAATAGACCCTCTCCAACTCCTCTCCATGTACTGGAAAGTCAAGAGGAGGCAGAAATCCCTCAGAGAGGCAGAACTTGCACTTTAACCAGGAAAGCAACCTTGGCTCAACCTGAGATGCTCCATTTATCCAGGATTTGTGCTCTGTCTCAGTGGCACCTGGCAGCAGGGCAAAGGGGTGCTCTGCACAGGGGCTAGGAGCTTCCCAAAAGACCAAGTCCTCATTGTGCCTGCAGGCATCTGGCTCTCAGATAAGAGTTAAAAACAACCCTAAAGGGTGAAAATGCCTCTGGGAGCTGAGAACACCAGGTCTGGTGGAGATGGACAGGCTGTGAGTCATGACGGAGATACTCCCACGCTGACACCAAAGATCTCAGTGGCTGGAGCCTGATTTTTATCAGGGATTTATATCCCAAGAGCTTAGCACATGGCAAGGCCCAGAGACCAGGAAATAAGGAGGAGGAAATGAAGGACTGAAACCCAAAATGACTCCTTCCAGCCAAGCCTTAGGAAGCAACATCAGAGGCAAGACCTTTTGGATGGAGCCAAGCAGAGAACATGGTGCATGGCTAGGGAGCAAGGATGGGATGTCTCAGGTCAGGGATTACACTGCACAGGCTTCTTGGGGTACAGAAGGGGTTTCCACACCCCCAGAAGTGCCTGTCACATCTGAGTAACACCACAGCTTTCCCCTTGAATGAGCATGAGCCAAGGGCAGCCTGCAGAGAGCAGGCAGATTGTAATAGGAAGTTTCTGCAGGTTTGGAGTGGGTTTTTTACCTCCTGTTACCCAGGATCAACAGCTCCACCCTGCACTCTGAGAAGCCCTCACCACTGTCCTCAGTGTTCCCCTGCCCCAGCACTCCTGCAGGACTGGGCTGAGCAGGTTCAGCTCACACCCACACCAGTTAAGGGCTGTTACTTCTCACCCAAATGGTTGGAGCTGACTCTGAACTGCAAGGTTGCTGCTTTCAAAGAGATGACTAATTTGGTGCAAGAAACTAATTAACATAATAAACTAGTCTAGACTCCAGACGTGATCTCAGGCTTCTCATTTGCTTTTGCAAGCTCAGGATATTTTCCTTTACCTTCCAGAGCAGTAAACCCTCTTTGTTCTCTCCCACTGGAACACATCAGGTTGAGAGATGTCTGGATCACTCCAAGACAGTTGGACCAGTGGCCAGCATGAGCCCACACCTGTCTGTTCTGGCCTTTCTGCCTTCCCAGCACACAAAAACACTCCCAAAGATCCATTTAAGGCTCAGGGTGGGCAGCACTTAACACCTTGTGCAATCCTCCTGGCCTTGCCAGTTCCTTTGGCCAGGAGCATCCCTGCCCTGCCATGCTCCAGAGGAACAAGCCAGCAGCAGCAGGTCCTGACAATGAGAAGTTCACAGGGGGAGGGTTCCTGTGCTCCAAATAGCATCTGATTTATGGGGCTAATAAACAGGCTGTATGTTTTCCAAGATTGCAAAGGAACCAGAGCATGCTAAAGGCAAGCAGGCAGCTGCATCTGATTGTGTTTGTTTAAATTAAAGGGTAGACTTTAAAGATGGGGGCCAAATCTGCCACTGCAGCGTGACTGCAAGGAACCACACATCAGTCCTTTGGACAGCAAAACTTCCTCTCTCATTTTTGCTGGCTTGGCAAGCACCTAATAACCAGTCTGGTTTAAAATGTCACCCCAAAATTCTCATTAGTGGAATCTATAGAGAAGAAAATCTGAAATTAAGCTTACTGTTATGGATCTGTGCCACTGATATTTAGTGGTCCAATATGAAATCTAACCACACACACACACACACACACACATATTTGGTGTCTCAAACTGCTGTAGCAAGTGACAGCATTTGCCCCAAACTGCTCACAGCCAGGACACTGCACCACTGAAATGACACTGCCAACAACCACAGCCTCGCCAAGCCTTCATGCCCAAGACAAGCAAGTCCCTTTCCACTCTGCCTGTGCACTTCCAGCCAAGACATAAACCTGCCAAGAAACAAAGGGTGAAGAGAGGCTTCTCCAAGAGAAAAAGGTGAGGAATGAGCTGGTACCTTGGGATCCACTAGTGCACCAGCCTTGATAAGGTATTTCACAGTTTCCAGATGGTTGTTTTCTGCTGCTTCCATCAGTGGAGTCCTCTGGTCTTCAGAGCAGCTGTCTATATTAGCACCAGCCTGGTGAGAGGCCAAAAGAAATATAAGGATGGTTATAACCATTCCTGCCTAGCAGAGGAAGGATGCAGGAGTTGGGATTCATAGAATCATAGAATNTGTGGTAAGTTTGGGTTTGGCTTTTTTCTTTCCTGAAATTCAGCCTTATTAAAGCAGGTTAAAAAACCCAAACACACAAAAGCAAGATAGAAGGCAGATCAACTTCACCTGTTTCAGAAGGCAGCAGCACTGCCTGCTCTCCCTGCTGCCTCCTACAGCTAACCAGAGCATAAGGAAACCACCAGCTGGTATTGATTGACTCTTGTTATGGATGGACTTTGCACTGCTACTTTCTAGATACTCTTTGTGTAACGGTGTCACAGAATTAACCAGGTTGGAAAAGACCTCTAAGATCATCAAGTCCAACCTATCACCTAACCCTTCTCAGCAGACTCCTCATTTGCCCAGCACTGTAACTTTTCTTTGTCCTCCTTTTCACTCACATCACTTTGGAGCAAGTTCCATGAGAACATCCCTATCTCTTTGATCATTTTCCCTCACTTAGAACCCAAATCTCAGACCAACAACCCAAATTTGCATCTTTTCTCCTTTTTCACATGTGGGATATTTACACCATAGATGAAAATCCTGCTGGAGTCCCTCTGGTTTTGACAGAAGGGAAGGCAGAGGCTGTTGGCTTCCAGGCTCTTTGTTACAAAGAGCAGCCTGGCAGCAGCTTGCAGATAAGCTGCAGTCTGCCAGCAGTCAGCCCATGCCTGCACATCTGGCAGTGCTGGATGTGTTCAGGCAGAGAGGTTCCCACATGCTCCACAGTACCCTACATGCAGTCTGCTTGGAGAATAAGCTAGAAAGGAGCTTCAGTCATGGCCTCCTAGATCTCATGTTACCCTCCACCACTCCTCCCTCAGAAAACACTCAGAAGGAGGTTTCAGTGCTGATTTCCAAGTGTGCTTTAGCCAGGTGGGGCCAGAGACCGAAAGCCACAGAAAACTGCTTGTAGAGAAGACCTTAGAATTATAGAATCATAGAATGTCAGAGGCTGGAAGGGACCTCCAAAGCTCATCCAGTCCAATCCCCCTGCTAGAGCAGGATCTCCTATACCAGATCACACAGGAATGCATCCAGGTGGGTTTTGAGTGTCTCCAGAGAGGGAGACACCACAGCTCCTCTGGGCAGCCTGTTCCAGAGTTCTGTCATCCTCACAGTGAAAAAAAATCCTCCTCATGTTTAAATGAAACTTCCTATGCCTCAGCTTCCACCCATTGGCCCTTGTCCTGCCCCTTAAGTGGAGACAGACCTGAATCAGCATATGGCAGATGTCCACATGGCCAGACTCAGCAGCAGCATGCAGAGGAGTTCTCTTGTTCTGATTCTCCATTTTAAAGTTAGGGTCAATTCCATCCACTGAAAAACAAGAGCAGAAGTGCTTTCAACCACGCTTCAGAGATGAAAGTGTAACAGAAGAAGCAAGTCTCAACTAAAAGCTTTTAAAGGAGGAGCTCCCAGCCCATTCTCAGCCCTTCTCACAACTCACTACACACTGAAGCCAGAAAGCTCTTGAGGCAGTCCCATGGACATTCAATATGCAACTGCCCTCAATCCAAGAGCTTCAGTATCACCATGGGATTTAATATCTTCCAGGCATTGCAGTTTCCACACAGGCCATGTCCCTCAGATTCACTATCCACCACCTCTCAGTGCAATCAAACCACAAACACCACACAAGGAGAGGAGGAAAAAAGCTGCTGCTTTGCTTCAAGGAACACAGAAGCTGGAAACAAGAAGCAGTCACTACCTGGCCTTTTGTCTCATCACTAGTAACTGCTACTAAGATTAGTGATCCTCTCTGCACGCCTGCAAACACAAAGCTACAAAGTAGATGGAGCTTCTCCAGCTAACAGATCTGGCCAGAGCCTCTCACAGCTGTGCAAAGACTGACAGCTGATGATGACAGCCAGCCAAAGATGTCTGGGCATGATAACATGTTGCGTGTGATGAAGCCATAGTTAAATATCAATGAATAACATTTTTGTGCTATTCAAGACAGGAACAATGAAGCTAACACTTGCTAGAAGGAAAAAAAAAAAAAAAAAAAAGAATCTGATAAATGACAAGAACAAAAAGCAGCCAAAAATGTACTGCAAAGTACTGGAGGGGAAAGGAAATGATGCCAAGGAAACATCCTGTCCTTCAAAGGAGGAGATTCCACAGGAATACTGCTTGGTTAGAACAAACTCAGCAGCTCAAAGTCATCTGGTGACAGCAAACTACGAGCCCCCAACACAAATCCTGTGCACTGAAGGGCTCTTTCTTTCTGCTGTCTTGCTGATGGGTCTCTGCTTAAGCTGACTCCCACCTTTTTACGTCTCCACTGGATGCAAATACCTAACTGCACAGAGAGGAAAGTTCTGCTGGACTGGAAGAATCACACCTGGGTCATGTGGGGACACAAACACCTTCTCTGGGCAAAACCATCCCCAAATGCAGGAAGAAGCTGGGAGCAGGTTCACCCTCTGGAGAAAGATGAGTGCACTTCCAGCTCCACCTCACTTGTGGCAGTGGCTTTCTCCTCCAGCTCCACTCACAAGGGGCAGTGAGGACTGTGCCGTGCTGGGAACTGGAGGCTGGCAGCTGCCAGGCAGGAGCTGGGAGTGCTGCCAGACACACAATGTCCTGGGAAGGAGCCACCTACCCAACATCAGCAGGACCTTTTGCAGCTCTCCTTGCCTTGCAGAGAAGTACAACTGCTTTGGATGGAACCGTAACTTCTTGGGCCTGCAGGTTTAAGGAAAAGGGGCACAGTTAACATCCATGGAAGAACACTCCCAGCACTTGGACCCATCCCACTGCCACCCCACAAGCATGGTAAAGTCTGCACCTATGGCATGGCTCCAGAGTGCTAGCAAAACACAACAGGGCTCTGGAAGGAGGCCTTAGAACTTATCACAGAATAGTTTGGGTTGCAAGAGACTTTTCAGGTCCTCTAGTCCAACCTTTTTGCTGTCAGCACTGGAACAGGCTGAGCAGGGAGGTGGTGGAGTCACCATTCCTGGAGATGTTCAAGAAACCTGTGGACTTTGGGTAATGGCTTAGTGGCCATGGTGGCGTCAGGTCAAGGGTTGGACTCAATCATAGAGGTCTTTTCCAACCCAAATAATTCTATGATTCTACAACAGGCCCTGCTAAAAACTCTGTCCTCATCTTTCTCATCAGTCCTTTAAGCACTGCAAGGCCACCAGAAGGTCTCCCTGGAGCCTTCTCTTCTCCAGGCTGAGCGACCCCAACTGTCTCAGCCTGGCCTTACAGCAGAGCCCTTCCAGCCCTTCAGCATTGCTGTGGCCTCCTCCGGCCCTGCTCCAACAGGTCCCTGTCTGTGCTGTGCTGAGGACTCCAGAGCTGAACAGAAGACCTCCAGCTCCCACCACAACCAGCCTTGCTCTACCAAGGGCCACATCTATTCAGTGCTCATCAACCAATTCTGGGGCTTGGTGCTGTCAATGGGAGCTCCTCAGTTACCAGCTGTGGTTGAAAGGTCAGTGAAAAACTAAAGCCTCCAAAGACATCACTAAGACAGTCAGAGCTATAACTGTTCTCTTGAATCATCTGTCTGCTGGGGGTGACAAATGACTGAATTGAATAAAAAAGGTGAGGTCAAAATCCAGAGAAGCTAAATCTCAGTTTTCTTTTATATTAAGCAACTTTGCTGGAAGTGGAAAGACTCAGCTGCTGCCTCCTTACTTTTCAGAGTCCAGGGCAATCAGGGCACTTTCCAGAGTTTCTTTAACTGGTCCCTGGCTCAGGCTAGTAGTAGGCTTTGGAAAAACTGAAGACCCAGCCATGTCAAACCCTTCAGCAGCTGAGCTTTCTGGCTTGTCTTCCTCTGACAACCGAGTCCCAGTGCCACTGAAGATAAAAAAAAAGGGAGAGAGCCAAAGCACAACCATTAAAAATACACAACAGTCTGTATCGTGTGCCAAGGAGGGAAAGGAATTGGATTTTAAATACAGTAAGTGACATCAAAACACAAACCAATATATTTTACAGCCTTTTTGCTAAGAACTTGCCTCAGAAAAGCTTTCCTATGACTACTTTTTTATACACTCTGTGCTACAGGAAATGCAGGAAGATAGGACAAGTCACGAAAGCCACCAGAACATGATCAGACTGGACAGGAAGCTGGGGCACTGTTCAATGCAGGCATGGCTTGACCTGTGTTTTCCTCTGTGTTTTCATCCTCTCTTTGTACTTGTGCCCACTGGGTGCAAGTCATGAGCTACAGCCAGGTCTTGCATGCATTTCCCTGTCACTTAGCAGACCCAGCAACATCAACTCATTCCACTGTTAAAACCATTCCTTTTATTGGTAGGAATGGAGTAACTCCTGAACCCCTCTTATCTTCACAACCTCTGCCCCAGCTCACACTGTGGCTGTTGTGCTCTTCTCCATCACAGTGAGCCACACAAAACACATTTGCAGATTCCTGCGGCTGAGTTTGACTCAGAGCAGGTGACGGAGCAGGGCTCCAAAGCAGGACCTCGAGCTCAGAGGGGGATCCCCACCTTGGACCAGGACCCCAGAGGAGCATCTCCTTGGAGCAGGACCCCAGAGGGGGACCTCTTCTTCAGAGCAGGACCCCAAAGGAGCATCTCATCCTTGGAGCAGGACTCCAGAGGAGCACCTCCTCTTTGGAACAGGACCCCAGAGGAGCACCTCCTCCTTGGAGCAGGACCCCAGAGGAACATCTCCTCCTTGGAGTAGGACCCCAGAGGAGCACCTCCTCCTCAGAGCAGGACCCCAGAGGAGCACCTCCTCCTCAGAGCAGGACCCCAGAGGAGCACCTCCTCCTCGGAGCAGGACCCCAATGCACTTTGCTCCATCAACAGGAGCACAAATCTCCAAATGCAAAGCCTGGTCTACCATGAGGTGTGAGATGACCACCAAGCTCACTCCCCCTGCTCCCAAGCTCACCTCCCCGTCGTGGTGTCAGCCCTTCCCTCCACAGCTGCCGGTTTCTGCTGCTCGTAGGTCAGCGACACCGTCGAGGTCGTGTCTGCCTTTGCTATTGTCACCTCCTTTGCCTTGGAGGCCTCCTCCCCGCAGTGAGGGCAGTAGCTCATGTCGTTGACCTGGGAGGCACAGTTCTTGTGGAAGCGGTGGGAGATGCTGCTCTCAGGCTGACACTCCATGAAAGTGCCCTAAAGAAACCAGAGAGAAGCAGCTGACACCATGGCCGCTGGGAGCCTTGCCCCTTCCACACGCTTCATCCGCAGAGCTCTGAAACACTTCACTCGTCAGCACTCCTGTCCCTGGCGCTTCCAGTACAGTAAGCAAGCACTGCCACTTCTTTGAAGAGAACAAAAGCAAGGTCATGGGGAAAAAACTCACTTGGTTAGAGACTGCAAAGCAAGTTGGGTTTTATTGTGCTTGGGAAAGAGAAGCAAGGAGTTCCAATTTCCAGCTCTTTCCTCAAAGGCTTGAAGCTCTTGCTTACGTTTCTAGAAGTGCCAGTGGACTCTAAGGATGCCTCAGAACTGGAAGAGAAAACTTCAGAGCTGCTTGCTGAGCCAGCAGCACCAACACCCCCCCCAACAACGCTGTGCACAAACCATTCCAGGGCCTGCATCAATAGAACTAAATCAGCTGCTAAGCCAAAGGTAACCCAAAGCCTGAGACTTCTCTGCTCAGACCAGCCCCAAGAATGTGGCTGCTTCTCACTTCACAAACTTGGGCAACTTTGCCTAACATTGTCTTCCCCTTTCAGCAAAATCTTCCAAACTGGAATACCTCACTGCCCTGTAACTATCAGCCCTGCTGTGCCCTGTGCTGCTAGTGAGGGATAAGCACAGCACAACACCTCCAGGTTCACCTCTGTGAAGGTTGACATGTCACTGAGACCTGTGGGAGCTTGTAGGTCAAGGCTGGTCCAAACACACTCTCCTCCAGTAGGCACAGCCCTCCTGAGCAATCTGATTTCAGCTGGAGGAGGGCAGTGATGATGTCCCTGTACTTGCCCCTGGTGAGGCCACAGCTTGAGTGCTGGGTTTAATTCTGGGTGCTACAGCCTAAGAAAGACACTGAGGTCCTGGAGGGTGTCCAGAGAAGAGCAATGAGGTTGGTAAGGGTTTGGAGGGCAGGTCATACAAGGAGTGTCTGAGGAAGCTGGGGTTGTTTAGACTGGAGAAGGCTCAGGGGAGACCTCACAGCTCTCTACAACTCCCTGAATGAAGGTTGGAGTGAGGCTGGGGTTGGTCTCTCCTCCCAAGTAACAAGAGACAGGATGAGAGGAAATGGCCTGAAATTGTGCCAGGGGAGGGTTAGGTTGGAGATTAGGAAAAATTTCTTTGGTGCAAGAGTGGTCAGGGACTGGAACAGGCTGCCCAGGGAGGTGGTGGAGTCACCATCTCTGGAGGCATTCAGGAAGCTGTAGAGGTGGCACTGCAGCATACAGCTTAGTGGTCATGGCAGTTGGGTTAAAGTTGGACTTGATGATCTTAAAAGCCTTTTCCAACCTTAACGATTCTGTGATTGTATAAATTAACTCCATTTCAGCTTTTCAAAAATGCCTTTAAGGGTTTAAAGGATTTTATCCTTTAGATGATCTTTGACTCAGCATGAAAACCCAGGATGGCTCCATTTAGTACAATAATGCTGGAGACTCCTGTAGCACCTTCCATTGAGTCATCTTGAAGAACACCAGCATCAGACAATTAAGCCTCCTCATCACCCCAAGAAGCCCTCAATTGGTGTTTTTCAGCTTTACCAAGAGGGAAACAAGGATGCTGAAGACTTAAATGACTGGACCAATGAGATTAAAAGCCCCAGTGACAGAGGTGGAAGAAGCAGCAGGAGATCTCAAATGCTGCCTTGTTTCAGTGCCATCACTCAGGTTCCCCATCTAAATCATCAGGTTCAGGCAGGGGGACACAGATGTGTGTACAGAGAACCATTTACAAACTGAGCTAATATCATTTTTGATGCAGCTGACCTGTACAGAGAAAGAAGAAGAAAAAAAATCCCAAACCCCTGAACAAAGAAATTCCTAATGCAAGACTTCCACTGCGTGCAATCCCAGGAGAAACCCTTCAGTAACACCCCTCGGGGTCTCCAGGAAGAGAAAGGTGAAGCTTGCAGCTACCCTCACACACATTCCTGTTGAAAACACCACCTGACATGCTGTGGACCGAGGCGGAGCTGATGCCAGGAAGTCAGTAAACCCCTTCAGGTACCATCTCCACCTTCAGCTCTTCCAGGCACCCCCTCTTTCCCTAGATTGTGAGAGCACGGACTTACTGCAGTGCAAAAGTATCCACAGCCAGGGCAACACTGGTGTTTCACCATCCTCCCTCTATGGTCCTCACACAGCACCAAAAGCTGGACTTTGTTAGACGGGCGCATCAGTTCATACTTAACCACACTGTTTGTGCAGCGGCCCAGCTGGAACAGGAGAGATTAAAGGAAATGAAATTACTGCAGACCAAAACACTCTCTGTGCTTGTGCAGAGGAAGGCTCTGCCCAACTGCCTGGAGGAGCCACAGTAATTCAGCCCTGTGCCAGAGAGCATTAGCGGTGCAGCAGCAAGCTGTGAGAGCTGCTCTCCCAGTCAGTAAATGATGCATTCCTTCCTAACATGCATGTGGACCCCAACTTGTTTGTTCCTTGCAAGAGGGAAAAAAAAAAAAAACAAAAACACAAAACCAAAAAAAACCAAAACAAAAATATATAAAACAATACACAAACCAAGTGGTATCTGGAAAGAGGTAACAGCCAAGCAGCAGCAGAAGGGGCAGTCCCATGGGCCTGACTCACACAGCACACACTCTCCTCAGCCAGGAAGAGAGGCTGGTGGTGACCAAGAGAACAAGACCATGCACACTAAATCTTGTTACAGTTCAAAAGCAGAAGTCACAGGAAGATAAAGGGAAAAATCATCACTCCTCATTGCCAGGGAAGTTAGGAGCCTGTGCTGGTTCCAGACCACAGGGCTGGAGAGCCAGGCTTCCAGGAGAGCTCAGCGAAAGTCACAGTATGAAGAGGTTTCCCAAAAGCTTTCACCCCTGGACAGCTCTGGACTTCAAAAGCTGTCTCCTCCTGCACCACCTTGCTCTGCTAATGCCAGCATGCCCCAGAACTGGGGCTCACCTCTCCCAGCCAGTGCTAGTGGCTCTACTGTGGCAGAAGGATCAACACTCCCCTCTGCTGTCCCCACTCACACACCTGTGACGTTCACATCCCAGGTGCCACCTGCTAGCAGGACAAGACACTGCTTGGACCCTGTCAGCTCCTCTTGATAAGAACCTTGCTCTCCCCAGATGCATGGCAGAGGACACTCATAAGCCAGAAGCACAAAGTGAAAGGCTGATACAAGTCAATGTCCCTACCCAAACCTCAGCAAGGTTTACTGTGCACTGCCACCACGAGCGGAGTAGTCTCTGGGGACCATGTTGCCTGCTCATCACCAACAGCCTGTCCCTCTGCTCTAGCTGAGCTTTGACCTGCTGCTTGCTCCTCAACAAAACTACATTTTCTCTCTGGAATCTTTTTAACTCCACTTCTTTTGCAGAACCTACACCCCTACAGACAAAGAGACCAGATTTTAACCTAAGCTTATCACTCACCCTTGGCATCTCTGACTGAGCTCACCCAAATCCTAGCCACCTTGGCTGGTTTGATCACCCTTATCAGACAGAACTAGGGGCTGCAGAGTGGCAAGAAAGGACTACAGAATTGCTTTTAACTTGGGAGCTGAGAAATATAACACGTGCAAAGCTGCACTGTCCATGTGAGGAAGGCCCTGCATTATTACATCACACTCTCTTACTTGCTAGAAACTCTAAAAAAAGGTACCCAATGATTAACTGCTATTTTCCAACCATTACAGAGTGCAGCAGGGTGCTCAAAACTATTTAGACCATTCTCCAAGGACATGACAGCCTGGAGAACTCACTATTCACATGTCTGATATTCTTCTAACACCTATGAGTCACTTATCCCATTATGAAAAAAGAATCTCACATAAAGCCTGTAAAGCCTGGCCTTTGCTTTGCCTCTCTCTGATTTATCCAGGGATAGAACTGCCCAGCCACACACAAAAACTCTTCCATGTACCTTGTACCTGCAACCTGGGGTCCTCCTCTCTCCTATACAGCTCCAGGATATTCTCTCTTGAATCAACCAATGTTGCCACGCTTTGGAAATTCCTTTCTCTATAGGTACTAACAGAAGCAGAGCTGGACTGCATATCTGCTTATCCCTTTCTCCTTCCATCCATCCATCCTCTTCCTCGGATCCTACAGGAGAACTAGGGATATTCTCACTCCTTGTCCTACTACAGGCAAGTATCAGAGCACTGTAGTGTGACTGAGGCTCAGCTGAAGCTTCTAAGAAACCCAAGTTCCTCCTGAGTGTGTTCCTGTTCTACAGTCTCACTTTCCACACTCCTGGAGGGAGTCACTTCTGCCATGTAATTCCATATTTCTGGAACCAATGTTGCTCAACTAGCCCAGCTATACCAACTGGATGGCACTGTTTTCAGTCAGCCAGGCCCAGAGGCTGCACAGAGTTGCCAAGACATGGGAGGCTTTGTAACAGAAGCCTCTTGAGGAGGAGGAGGAAAGAGGAAGGCTGAGGCAGCCCGAGCCGGCGCAGGCCATGCCAAGATGCCGAACCTCAAGAGCTGGCTACAGGAAGGTTCGCATCAGCTCCTTCGTAGCCAAGGGAAACCAGCTGCAAGCTCCCTCTGACTGGATTGTCTCACTTCAATGCATGCTGATGTGTAACTTGAACATAGGCCTGAAGTGTGTCTGCTACATCAACCTGATCCAGCTGCAGAGGCCAGGACAAGCAGGAGAGGTCCACCCAGCTCCTCTCCAGCTGCAGGCAGCACCACTTCTTCTCTTCTGAGCAGCCTCAACCCAAGCGTGCGATACACAGAGTGATGCAGCCCCCAGTCTGCCCAACCAAGTGTTTGCCCTGCCGGTCCCACACACCAGTGGGTTCCCAGTCTAGCAGGCTGCAGAGCCCCTCTGTGACCCAATACATGTTCCCAGCACAACTTTTGATTCTCTGTGTCTTGGTCCTCAGCAGACAAGTCTGCAAGAAGCTGAAGGACAGGTCCTTACCTCGTTATCCACACTCTCCGTGGCCATGCACTGGTTGTTGGCTAGCGTGGTGATCTCTCTGCTTTTGGGGGTCTCCATTCGACAGCTACAGAGGGGGACTTCCTGGAGACCATCTACTTCCATTGTTTCAGGACCATTGGAAAGACCTGGAGTACAGAAAAGCAGTAAATCAGCTCTGGAATTCTCTTGCAGGGGAAAGGATGAAGCTAACGGACATCACCCAAGTCCTGTGGTGTCTTCCCATTCCATGTCCTGAAACACTTTCAAGGCACTACCTAAACCTTGTAAAAAAAGATTCCTTTCTTGCACCAGAAGCATCTTGTCCTTTTTAAAGTCTGAGCACACCACAAATGACTGTTCTGAAGTCACAACTAAGAAGCTGAGAACAGTTTACTCTGAGGAAACCTCCACAAGGAAAAACAACCTGAGGTACAGCTATCTATCAGCCTGTCTCCCCTCCCCACTTGCCCCAAAACACTGTGCTCTGGCACCAGAAAATGTGGAGGAAACCACTTAGAGTTTGAAATGTGAACAGTTAGTGGAGTGATAAATAGAGAAGATCAGGAAAGCAAAAACATCTATTTCCAGGGGCTTATTACACAGATGGAAAAACAAAATTCCTGGGACTATTTGGTCTCAGCCAACCAAGAATTATTTATTTTGGAAAGAGAACAAACCAGAGAAATGAAAGCAGCAAGACACTGAGATGTTCTGCCTTCTCCTCATCTCTTTCCCTCGGATTGTGAACATGTTCAAACCTATTTAAAGGTGGATAATGGCTTTTGAGGGGGCTCCCTGCCAGGTATGGGGGCACAGCATGAATGTTCTCGTGCCTCCTCTGGATTCAACTCAATCATTAGGTTACCCATGACTGCAAAACGCCATAGAGAGGGTGACAAAGAGGCCACTTCAGTCCTCTCCTCATCCTCCACAGCTGTAACACCTCTCTAGAAGATTTCAGGACAAGGGGTAACAAGCACAAACTTGAACATAAGAAGTTCCATCTAAACATGAGGAGGAACTTCTTTACTGGCAGGGTGATGGAGCACTGGAACAGGCTGCCCAGAAAGGTTGTGGAGTCTCCATTTCTGGAGATGTTCAAACCCTGCCTGGATGTGCTCCTGTGTGATCTGCTCTAGGTGTTTCTGCTTTGGCAGGGGTGTTGGACTGAATGACCTCCAGAGGTCCCTTCCAGCTCCTATCATTCTGTGATTCTGTGATTCTTTAGGTGATCCTGCATTTTGGGGGGGGTTGGACTCAATGATCTCCACAAGTCCCTTCCAACCCCTGCCATTCTGTGATTCCATAACAGAAGTAAACCCTCATATGTCTGCCTTTGGACTGGCTCCCTCTGAAGCATCCCAAGCCTTCCTTAGCCAAAGCTGTTCTGAGATTGAGCCCCAGTGAGAAGGAAGCCTGCTGCTATTTTTTAAGGTTTTGAAAGTAGAGTTCTTTTGATGCAAAGTTTCAAAGATTAACCTCAATCCTGGGAGAGATTCCTCTTTAGCTGCCCTGGCAATGGCAGCACTTCCCCCTGCAGCACTCTGCCCATGGCCATGACCCTATCAGCCAAGCTTTCATCTTGTCAGGAGTTTCCTCTAGCCAACAAGTTGCAAGACCAGGGCTAGAGAAGGGATAGGATATTTCATGATGGCTAAACAGAGAGAGAAAGTCCTTGCAGTTTTCATGTAAAATCCTGTCAAGATCTTAAAGGTTTAAGAGCTTTTTCGAGGCCCACAAATCACAAAACTCATTCCTTGACTTCCATGCTATCACTTTGCTAATCTTTTTGACATCCAAAGGCTCTATGAAAGCATTCTTCATCCACTCTGACCCTCCCTTGGTGGGGAACACTCCCACCCGCTCTTTGATGTGTCTGGATCAGACAAAACAGACAACCTTTGGAAGTCAAAGAGCAACAGGGGACTGACAGCTGGATGAGGGTCAATAGGGAGATGCTGGATGGAAGCAACTTCAGCACTGGGAACAGCAGCTGGGGGTTAGCAGAAGGAGCAAAGGCTTGTCCCAGCCCTGCCTGGGGCTGACCGAGGGGCAGCTGGGGGCACTGGGCAGATGTAAAACATCATCCTTCAAGGCACAGAGGGCAGATGGCAAGTGGGATGGGAGGGCTGCGACAGCACCTCGGACCCCATCCCAAGCCACCGAGCTCCACTCGAGCGGGGTTCCCCATGCCCATCCACACCCCCGTCCCCATCCCGGGGGTCCCCGGAGGCGGCTGGGCGCTCTGCGGCCGAGTAGCTTCTGCCGCCGCCAGGGGGCAGCCTGGACCCCGCGCACCGCCCCGGCGGCGCCCGGCGAACAAAGCCCCGGCCCGGCCCCTGCCCTACGCCCCGGCCCCAGCTCCAGCCCTCAGGTCCCCGCTCCAGCCATGGCCCCAGGCCCCCGCGCCAGGTCCCTGCTCCANACATCCTCCTGCCTCCAACCTGCTCCAGGTACACTCTGGCCAGGCAGAGCAAAGCAGCTGATCAAGTACAGCCTGAAGAGGACAAGGCAGGTGACATTCAGCTTAATGGGAGGGGGGAAACATAAAAGCCAAGTTCTGGCTCTAAAGTAAGCAAAGCCGCTGCTGGGAAGAGACTGCATGGGGACCCCTCACTGGGAAGAGACTGCATGGGGACCCCTTGAAGTTTTCGTTGGAAGTGTCAATCTCTCCACACTCCCTTGGCTTTGCTTTCTCCCTCAGTTTGCTTCTCCCACTCCAGTTTGGCCAAGAGACTTTCGTTAGCCAGGAAGACTGGCAGCCACCTTTCACCATAGACTCATTTAAGGCTGGAAAAGACCTCCTAGATCAAGTCCAACAGTTAACCTGGCACTGCCAGGTCACTAAACCCTGTCATTCATCACCACAGCTGCAGACTTTTTGAACAGTCACAGGGCTGGGGCTCCACCACTTCACGTCCTGACACCTACTTGGGTGATGCACCCCAGTTTTGTAGGGGCTTGAAGCTCAGTCTGCAAGGCACAAGCGGTGCAGTGAGGTCTGGGGTGAGTTGTGAAGGGCCTACAGGAAGGCTGGGGAGGGATTATTTACAAGGTCTTGCAATGACAGGACAAGGGGCAATGGGTTTGAACTGGCAGAGGGGAGACTGAAACTGGATGTTAGGAGGAAGTTGTTTGCAGTGAGAGTGGTGAGACACTGGCACAGGTTGCTCAGAGAGGTTGTGGCTGCTCCCTCCCTGGAGGTGTTCAAGGCCAGGTTGGATGAGGCCTTGAGTGACCTGTACTAGTGGGAGGTGTCCCTGCCTGTGGCAGGGGGTTGGAACTAGATGATCCTTGAGGTCCCTTCCAACCTTACCATTCTATGTTTGAAGGTCTGAAATGAAGAACTAGCTGCTTCCTCTGAAGGCTCATACTTTGCCTTGAGAAAGGGTCTGCCTTGGGAGGAAGAGGAGCAAGCCAGATGACCAACAAACCCCACAGAGAGCAGCAGCTGAAATATGGTAATTTAGCTGAGAAGAAGCCACAAATCTAATGATCAAAAAAGGCCTGTTTGCAATTAGCCAGCACAGAAAAATAAACCCTTTGATGGGCAATGGATGTGTGAAACCTTAATAACAAAGCTGAAGGCACAGCTTTTTGTTTTGTTGGGTTTTTCTTTACCCATGTTGTTAACTTTCCTCAAAAGGAGTGTCACATCCAGTCTGTGTTCCTAGCTCTCCCCACCCATCATCTTTCAGAAAGCAACCTATTTTGAGTGCTAGGTAACTAAGGTCAAACAAGAATGACCACCTGAACAACACCCACACCATGGGATGGGCCTCTGGCCTCATTACAAACACTGTGCTCTCAGAATAAGCAATGATGAGCACACTGCACTCAACTGGACAAACATTCATATAAAAGCAACTGAACATCACTCTGAGGTGATCTAAGCACTCACTGAGCTCATGGGACACAAGTCCATGAAGTCTTTCTTGAATACTCTAAAATAAAGGTGTTAATGTACAAAGAAACATTCCTCCAGCATGCCAAGGATAAAGCCATCCTGTGTGTTCTGCTGCTGCAGTCTGCACAACAGCACAGGAGATGCAAGTTCACACCCTGGTTTACCACACAGCCCATCCTTGTAAATGAATCATGGAATAGTTTGGGTTGGAAGGGACCACAAAGATCATTTAGTTCCAAGCCCCCTGCCGTTGGCAAGGACACCTCCTACTAGCCCAGGCTGCTCAAGGTCTTGTCCAACACATTTAAGCCAAGACAGAAACTTGTGTCTCTACTACTTCTCCTCAAGCTGGATCTTACTTCTGAAGGGTCCTCATTTGTCTCAGCCTCCTGAGCTCTGCAGCCTTACAAGCAGTCATTCCTTTGCCTTTCAGTATCTCTCCTCTCAGAAGCTAGACTTTCATGCAAGTTCATAGAGTCACAGAATGCTTTGGGTTGGAAGGGACCTTAAAGATCATTCAGTGCCAACTCCCTGCCATGGGCAGGGACACCTCCCGCCAGTACAGGTTGTTCAAGCCTCATCCAGCCTGGCCTTGAACACCTCCAGAGAGGAAGTATCCACAGTCTCCCTGGGCAACCTGTGCCAGTGTCTCCCCACTCTCACTCTAAAGAATTTCTTCCTCACCTCCAGTCTCAGTCTCCCCTCTTCCAACTCAAAGTCATTGCCCTTCATCCTACCACTACAAGCCCTTGTCAAAAGTCCCTCCCCAGATCTCCTGTAGCCCCCTTCAGATACTGAAAGGCTGCTTTAAGGTCTCCCTGGAGCCTTCTCTTCTCTAGGGTGAACAGCCCCAATTCTCCCAGCCTGTCCCCATAGGGAAGGGAAGGGAAGGGAGAGTCCCAACTCTCCCAGCCTCATAGGGGAGGGAAGAGAGCCCCAACTCTCCCAGCCTGTCCCTATCAGGGAGGGAAAGGGAGAGCCCCAACTCTTCCAGCTTATCCCTATCGAGGAGGGAAGGGAAGAGAGAGCCCCAACTCTGTGAGCCTCATAGGGGAGGGAAGAGAGAGCCNGACAGCCCCACCTCTCCCAGCCTGTCCCCACAGGGGAGGGAAGAGAGAGCCCCAACTCTCCCAGCCTGTCCCCACAGGGGAGGGAAGAGTGAGCTCTGCAGACAGCCACTGCCCTTCTGGGCCTCAGGTCCCTACCCCTCCCACTTGGCAGGCCAACAAATGACAATCAAGTTACCTAGCACACCGGCAGGTTTCTTTTTAGTCCTCCGTCTCCTCTTGCGAGTGGGTTTCAGCCATGGACTTTCCATCTTTCCTTTCCTCTTCAGCAGCTTCTTCTTGATGCTGGACTCCGAGCTCTGAATAACCAGAGAGGCCAGGTGCATGTAAGGCATGTTGGCAGCAGCGTCCCAGCAGTCCCTGGCGCCCGTGCGAAACAACCTTCTCGCAGCTTGACTTGTGCGAAAAGGCCTTAAGGACTGGGGGTTTGAAATTCAAGTGGTGCTAAGATGTCTTTATAGCGCCAAAAAGGAAACACAAGCACACATGTGGGTGTATTTCCTGTCATTTCAATAGTGCATGCTTCACTTTCTCTTCCACCTAGGCTCTTACACCACACTCATAGCAGTAGTAGCCAAGCACCTCCGTGCAACGACACAAGTATGGAGGCACACACACACTTTTAGCTTCTCCCCCGCCCCAGAAAACATCTGGGGGTTTGCAGACTGAAATATTCACACTGATCCATGGTCATGCAAGGAAACGCCAAAAAAAACCCAACTTGAACCTGAAGAGCCCTTACAGGGTTGGGATGGACACAGGGGAGTTGAATTCTATGGTAGCAGACCAGCCCCCTCCCTAAGCAAGGTGCAGGGCAGCACGGACTCATCATGCAGCAAATACATATAGACAGGGTGTTTGGATTTTGGCTTAAAACAATACAGTTGTCTGGGGTGGGTTTTCAAAGTCAACATCAAAGCAGGGAATCAGGGGTCCCAACTCTGTAAGGCAGTCTTCAACACATCAATCACAAAATTCATGTTCAAACTGCAACTGTCAGCTCCTGCCCCGCCCAATCCCTCTCCCACCAAAGCCTATGAACAACCTCCTGCTACCACTAAGAGCAGCTGGATCAGGCCCTACCTTCATAGGAAGCTGATGCTGCACCATGTCCTGCTACCACAGTGAGCAAAGGCAGGCAAAGGTGGTCTTGGGGCCTGGCCCTCTGGGGCAGCTCCACGGCATATCTACGCTGCCCCTGATAACGGTCCCTGGGCATGGGCTCGGTTGTGCCCCACCACGTGGTTTACACCCATTGCATCACACAGCTCGCAGGGGAGAGGTTTGCATTTGAGCCTGACCCTCTCTGGGGAACCAACTGACTCACCAGATGTGAGCAGCACAAAAAAAAACCACCATCTACGATGTGGAGATATGACTTGGGAGTTTGGATTTGACTGCAGGCTCAACGCTTGGTTTGAGCTAGTGCTACAGGCTGGCCTCAACCACAAAAAGAGAGGGGCAGGGCACACAGCATCTGCTGCTGCTTGGTCCTCTCTGGCTCCTCTGCAACCCTTAAGACCTTCAACGATCCCCCTTGGTACAGTCATTTTGAGCTTCAGCTCAAAACATCAAGGGGATGAAGTCACTTTCTCAGGGTGACTAAAGAGTTGGGGTGCCTTAAATGGTGGCTCCTCAACTTGAGAGCCTGTGGAAAGGGAGCAACATTTTTAACTACAAGGGAGGGTGAGTGATAGAACAATCAACAAACAATTTAAATACAGTTTAAATGATCAGGTTCTCTTCACCAGGCACCTAAAAAGGAGAAGTAAAAATCACCAGCAGCTGGTGAAAGTCTTGCCCTAGCACTATGCAATCTCCTCGGGTGTCTGTCTGTCTATCTGCGTGCCTCCCTGGGAAGAGCTGCCCAGCTGGGGTGATGAGGTGGCATGTCAGATCGATGTGAATTCAGGCTGTGAGCTGGGCCAAGGGATTGGTGAACAACTCTACCTGAGCTCCAAAGCCGTGCAGAGCTTCAGGTTGTGAAGAAAACATCGCTGGCTCTACCACTTGCCAAGTCTGCATCTGAAGAATTTAAGCACCCTTAAATATTTCAGCTAACATTCAAACGATTAAAAGCATTCAACACCTTGTTGAGAAACAACAAACAAAAGCCCATTAATTAGCATCAGAAAAGCAATTAATTGTACGGCAGGTCAGGGTTAAGCACCTTGTGGAAAACAATCCTGTGTGGGTGGGATCTGAGGACTTTTCTCAAAGAGACTGAGAAGCTGCAGGGCTTTGCTCAGCCTCTGGCAGCAGTGCAAAGGGGAAAAGGCTATCAACAGGGCAAAGGCTGAAGGACACAGTGAGCAGCCACTTACCAAGTCAGACTCATCTCCATCCTCCTCCTCCTCGATCGACTCTCCAGACTCCTGCTCCTCCTCAGAGTCGCCATCATCAAGCTGCAGCCACCATTGCCCAAGAACAGAGAAAGTCAGGTCAGGTCTCTTCAAGCAGGGCATCTCCTCCTCATCCTGCTGTGCCCAGCACCCAGCAGGGCATCTCCTCCTCATCCTGCTGTGCCCAGCACCCGGCAGGGCATCTCCTCCTCATCCTGCTGTGCCCAGCACCCGGCAGGGCATTTCCTCCTCATCCTGCTGTGCCCAGCACCCGGCAGGGCATCTCCTCCTCATCCTGCTGTGCCCAGCACCCAGCAGGGCATCTCCTCCTCATCCTGCTGTGCCCAGCACCCGGCAGGGCATCTCCTCCTCATCCTGCTGTGCCCAGCACCCGGCAGGGCATTTCCTCCTCATCCTGCTGTGCCCAGCACCCAGCAGAGCATCAGCATCTCCCCAACCTCCTGCTGTGCCCCGCACCCAGCAGAGCAGGGCATCTCCTCATCCTCCTGCTATGTCCAGACCCAGCAGAGCATCAGCATTTCCTCCTCATCCTGCTATGCCCAGCACCCAGCAGGGCATCTCCTCATCATCCTGCTGTGCCCAGCACCCAGCAGGGCATCTCCTCATCATTCTGTTGTGCCCAGCACCCAGCAGAGCAGGGCATCTCCTCATCATCCTGCTGTGCCCAGCACCCAGTAGAGCATTTCTTCCATCATCCTGCTGTGCCCAGCAGAGCATTTCCCCCATCATCCTGCTGTGCCCAGCACCCGGCAGGGCATCTCCTCCTCATCCTGCTGTGCCCAGCACCCAGCAGAGCAGGGCATCTCCTCATCCTCCTGCTATGTCCAGACCCAGCAGAGCATCAGCATCTCCCCACCCTCCTGCTGTGCCCCGCACCCAGCAGAGCAGGGCATCTCCTCATCATCCTGCTGTGCCCAGCATCCAGCAGAGCACTCCTCATCATCCTGCTCTGCCCAGCATCCAGCAGAGCACTCCCTCCACCATCCTGCTGCACACAGCTCCCAGCCCCAGCATGCACATGCACCAACAGAATTTTCTCTTCAGGCCAAGAACTCTAAGGCAGCAAATGCATGTTATGGTACATCCATGGGAATGGTAGAGGGAAAGAAAAAAGTTCAACCCCAGAAGAAAGCTTTCCAATGAAATCTTCACATCTTTGATTATCCAAAACCAGCCTCATGTCTGCACTCTGTGTCGTGGTTTGGGGGAAAATGAAGCAAACCTATTTTACTCCTTAACCAACCAGTAAGATTAGGAAGACATCTCTTACAGGTTCAGTGATTCCTCCATCTAAGTGTGGTGGGGATTCTGCATGTCAAATGGTGTCATGTTCTGCAGGGATCACAGACTTATGTAGCAAGGCTGAAACTGGGGGAGGGTGGAGAGACTCTCATGGCTACAATGGGGAGCAGGAAAAAGTCATCAAAAAGCCTCACTACCACTGCTGCACTCTTCACCATCACCATCCTGCAGGCAAAGAAAGCCTACAAACTGCCTCAGGTGGTGCCACTCCTATCCCAGCTGTCCAGGGTGTCCCATCCCACTCCCTCAAGTCCTGCACAGGGCATGTGAATACCTTTCTGGCGTTGTCTGCATCAGATGCGCTGTCTTTAGAGGTCCTGTTATCATCTACAGGAAACAGAACTGCCTGTTCTGCTCCGTGATCATCCTCCTCTTCCAACTCATCAGAGTCTTCCTCTTCAGAGTCTACATCTATGCTTTCCCCGTTCACATGAAGGCTGGCATCACCCAGGTCCTTTTCACTCTGAAAGTCGTCCAAGCACGTGAGCCACAAAGACAACATCAAGTGATAGGACAGAGCAGCTGAATCCATCCCAGATCACCTCTGTACGAGGAGCCTTCAAGCTGCCAGGGCAAAGCTGGCTGTGTGGCCCCCCAGAGCTCCTCAGTGCTGCCAGCAAAGCCAGCCTGACAGGCTGTGACATCTAACCCTGTCGATCTGGGGACCGAGGAGCCATGAGGAGTCAATCCAGACTCACGTGGTTGTACAAGGCTTTAAGGGGAGAAGGGCTGCTGGGCAGAAGCCTTCAGGCAGAGCCCTGCAGTCTAAGTCAAACGTGAAGGGCAGCTCCACCAACAGTTCAAGAACGTTTCTAGAGAACTGAAAGGGATTTTCACTCTACTCCATGGAAGCCCAGCACTGTTCTCCTTGAATTCTAAGACCAAAACTTCAGGACGTGGGTTGCAGCAAAAGCAGAGTTTCATCAGGAGTGAGTCCCTGCCTAAACCTTTTTAAGTAACCTGTTGTTTTGCCTCAGGAGAGCACTGAGGTTGCAGCCTCAGGCAGCAACACTAAACAGTTATCTTGGGGACACCAAAACGAGGTTAGCACATGAAGTATGCTTGAAATATCTCCTGTTCCACAGGACTCAGGGGATAGAAGAGGAACATTCAGTGGAAAACGTTTGTGTAAGAGCTGGTACCTGAACAGCCACTCTCAAGAAGCCATTTTGAAAGCAGCAAGACTGCTACAGGCAGGATGCTGTTGCCAGAGAGATGTAGACTCAAAAAGGAAGATGTTGAGTGCAACAGGCCAGCTTGTTCCTGCACCTATCCATGGGGTTGATGTGCCAGGATGAGAGATGTGTATGGTGACAACAAGCACGTCCAGTGGGCTCAGGTCTCCCCTTACCTTGGCACCCATAGAGGAATGAGTTATGCTCTTAAACATCTCAATCATTGTTCTCTGTTTTAACACTTTGGTCTTTTTCTTGGGAACCAGGCTATAGGTTCCCATTCTCCGTTTTTTCTTCCGAGATACTGCAGCAGCTGGAAAAGAAAAAGCAAAAGAAACCCAAAGTTTGCTCAGGAATGAGAAGAGGGAATGGAGATTAGGGGCAGTTCTGAGGAGAAATTACATTTGAGGGCATTATCTGAGCAGAAGGCTTCCCACTCCAACAGATTTGTTGGAAGAGTGAAGTGATTCTCCTGCTCTGCTCTGATCTCATGAGTCCAAACCTCCAGTACTGTGTCCAGTGCTGGTGCCCCCAGCACAAAAAGGACCTGGAGCTGCTGGAGTGGGTACAGAGGAAGGCACGAATGTGATCAGAGGTCTGGAGAACCTCCTCTATGGGGACAGGTTGAAAGAGTTGGGGATGTTCAGCCTGGAGAACAGAAGGCTCCAGGGAGACCTCAGAGCAGCCTTCCAGTACCTGAAGGGGCTACAGGAGAGCTGAGGAGGGACTTCTGACAAGGGCTGGGAGTGACAGGACAAGGGACAATGGCTTTAAGCTGGGAGAGGGGAGAGTGAGAGTGGAGATGAGGAAGAAATTGTTGAGAGTGAGGATGGGGAGACACTGGCACAGGTCACCCAGGCAGGCTGTGGATTGCCTCCTGCCTGGAGGTGTTGAAGGCCAGGCTGGATGAGGCCTTGAGCAGCCTGGGCTAATGGGAGGTGTCCCTGCCCATGGCAGTGGGTTGGAACTGGATGAGCTTTAAGATCCCTTCCAACCCAATCCATTCAATGAATCTATGTTATTTAATTACAGGTCAACCAAAAGATCTCACACACACACATGGGCAAACACTCAAAGAGCTTTCTGCCAGTGTTGCTAACCCAGCCAAATGCTGAATATCCTCTCCATGCTCATTCTGGCTCCATCATCCCCACACACAATACCAAATCCTTACATTAACCTGCATTTGGCAGGTGCTGCAGGAAGCTGAATAGACTCCAGCCTGCTCAGACAGATCCTGCAAGGCTAATTACACCACCTGACAATGAAAGTGATGTACAATAACTGAACAACATGCAGGGAAAAGGTACCTTAAATAGAGAGCCCTTTGCTATTAACCTCATTTCACACCTACTATACAAGTCTGTTTGATTTCTTTCACTACTTTGATTGGGTCTTAATTTGTTAAGTCTCCCTCCTGGCCTTCTAATCAAATCAGTCATCACACCTCACTGCCTGCCACCTTCTTTGCTGAATGCACTTCAGAAGGATGCTTAGTGGAGGCTCTTTAAGAGGAACGTGCAGCAGGGAACAGCCAGTTTCAGCTCCAGCAGCATCGTTTGCAGCTGCACAACCTGCTCCTTGAAAGCATTTCTGCTATGACAAAATTTCACCAAGTATCTGTGAAGAGATCTCTCCAAATTCTGTTAGTTCCATTTATCTAGCAGGATGTCATTTGTTGTGGTGAAACACAAAGAATTCACAGAAACGTCTTCAGAATATCACAGAACGAAAGGGGTTGGAAGGGAGCTCTGAAGATCATCGAGTCCAAACCCCTGCCAGAGCAGGATCAGCTAAAGAAGGACACACAGGAACATCTCCAGGTGGACCTTGAAAGTCTCCAGTGACTGAAACTCCACCACCCCTCTGGGCAGCCTGCTCCAGGGCTCTGCCACCCTCACAGTGAAGAAGTTCCTCCTCCTGTTTAGATGGAACCTCCTATGTTCAAGTTTGTGCCCATTGCATCTTCTCCTGTCACTGGGGACCACCAAGAAGAGTCTGGCCCCATCCTCTGAGGGTGGTTCCACTCTTAGTGCTTCCACTCCTCAGCTGTTTGTAAGCATTGATAAGATCCCCTCTCAGTCTCCTCCAGGCTAACCAGGCCCCAGCTCTCTCAGCCTTTTCTCATATGAGAGATGTTCCAATCCCCTCAGCATCCTCATGAACCTGCACTGGACTCCTTTCAGCAATTCTTTGGCCTTCTTGAGCTGGGGTGCCCAGAACTGGACCCAACACTCCAGGTGAGGCCTCACCAGCACAGAGTAAAGGGGGGTGGAACATCTCTAATACTGGGGGAGGAAAACCTCCCATAGGAAGATAGGATGAAACTGTTTCTTCCACTAACCAGCTTTAGCAGAAGAGTGGTCCTCAGTGTGGTGGTGCCTGATAGAGCACACTTACCAGGCCATGCTGCCAGGGAGGGACCTGCACCCCATGAAACAAGGTGGCACAGGAAGGGCTGCATGGCAGGGGCTCCCTGCAGAGCAGAAACTGGTGGACTTCACTTGGGAGGCTAAAGTAGCATGGGACTGCAAGAATTAGGGAATTCTTTAGGTTGGAAAAGACCTTTCAGATCAGTCTAACCATTAAGCCAGCACTGCCAGGTCACCACTAAACCATGTCCCTCATCTACACAGCTTTTAAGCCTCTCCAGGAGTGAGGACCCCACCACTGCTCAGGGCAGCCTGATCCAAGGCTTGACAACCCTTTTGGGGGAGAAATTGTTCCTCATGTCACAGAATCACAGAATTAAGCAGGTTGGAAAAGACCTTTGAGATCATTGAGTCCAGCCTAGCACCCTCTAATTAACTAACCCATGGCACTAAGTGCCTCATTCAGCCTCCTTTTAAATACCTCCAGGGATGGGCNGAGGTCCTCCTCACTGTACCTTGTACAGCATCTAGAGGTGACCAGAAGGGAGTCAAGAGGCCACAAGCACCATGCCTGCAACACAGTGTCCACGTGCAGAGATGTGGCTGAACTTAACATTTGTCAAACAAGGTCTAAGGCAGCAGCTATACTGGTGCTAGGGGGGGAAGGAAATGCTGAAAGAGATTCAAGGAGAAAAAGGTTCTAGCAGAGGCTTCAGTGCTTGTTGAGCTGCCTCATCTCCTACTCAAGCACACACAGAGACACTCCTGTGGGAGGTGGAAGCTGCCAGGGGTTTCACTCTGCCCTTTTTACCTGTCTGCGACTTCGTGGTGGCCACATAGCTCTGGTTCTGAGGTAGTGACTGGTGAAGGCCTGGGAGAGAGGGCAATGGCAACGGCTTCCCAAACTCCAGGATGGTTTTGTTGCCTTCTTCCTTGGGTTCTTTTTGATCTCTGCTGTCTCTCCCATCTTTGGGGTCTTTACTTGCATGCTGAAAAACAAAATGCAGTTAAACTGAGGCTCTGCATTAAAAAACCCAACCAGCAAAAAGCAAACAAACAAAAAACACCAACAAAACCCCAGGAAATAAATTGAATTCCAGTCTCTCAGGCATAACCACTGTCACTTGGAGATAGGACCACACACTCCAAGCAAAAGCACACAGCACATGATGTTCCTCTGCCTAAAGACTGTGAGACACTCCCAGCCTGCTGCTCCTTCCCTGGCTGAAGGCTGCCACCTCTAAAGGGCAGAGGCTACCTCACAGAGGCAGAGAGGCAGATCCAAAGCAGCTGCAGATGATGCTAAGGATGAGGCTGTGTTTTCACAGACATTTGGTTGGCTCTGGAGAAGACAAATGCAGCAAACACAGTTGTTCCCAGACACACCCTGAGCATGGCTGTCACATCAAGTGAGCACAAGAACAGTCTCTTAGAATCACAGATTGCATTGGGTTCAAAAGGACTCTCAAGGTCATCGTGTCCAACCTCCCCTGCAATCAGCAGGGACATTGCGAACCAGAGCAGGCTGCTCAGGGCCACAGCAAGTTTGACCTTGAATGTCTCCAAGGATGGAGCCTCAACCACATCCCAGGGCAACCTGTTTCAATGTCTCCCCATCCTCACTGTGCAGAACTTCCTCCTGATGTCCAATGTAACTCTGACCTGCTCCAGTTTCAAACTATTGCCCCTTATCCTATCCCCACAGGCCCTTCGGAACAGTCCCTCCCCAGCCTTCCTATAGGTCCCCTCAGATACTGAAATGTAGCTCTAATGTCTCCCTGGAGCCTTCTCTTCTCCAGGCTGAACAGCCCCAACTCTCCCAGCCTGGCCCCATACAGGAGGTTCTTCAGCCCTCTGATTATCTTTGTGGCCTCTGCTGGAACTGCTCCCACAGGTCCATGTCCTTCCTGAGTGAGGACTGCAGAGTTGGACAGAGATGCTTCAGCACTGCAGGCAGCAGCAGGGAGGGATCTTTCCTTTCAGCCAGCATTTGGCACAATCAAATCTTAGCATGGGCTCCCAGCTCTGGCCTAGCACACAACATAAGGGCAAAGCAGGGATTTGCTTCACATTGCAGGGTCACTTACGGTGCTGCCTCTGCCACAGCAGTGACCTGTGCAAGCTGACTCTGAACAAGCCAGAGCAGGTTCTCCCCATCCAGCTGTTGCACCACTAAACACAGGGCAGGCCCTAGGCTCCAAGAGAATCCTGCAGTGGCTCCTGCACTCTCTGTCACTGCAGCCAGGCTCCCTGCCCCCAAAGCAGTCTGTACCCCCTCCAAATCAAGTTGTGCTCAATACAGTCTCATTCAGCACCTCTGGTGATGCAAGCAGGTTCCTGCAGCTCCACACCCCACAGTGCTGCAGCTTCTGCAGTAGCCACCCTATCAATGGTGAGTGGCATAAGTGCTGCCACTTGGATTTGACATTTGACACTGGATTTGTCCTCTTCTGTCTTTAAAGCTGACCTAGCTGCACCCACAGCTCTCTAGACATCTCTCCACTCCATGGAATCATTTTGGTTGGAAAAGCCCTGTGAGATCATCCAGTCCAACCATCAACCCAACACCACCATGGCCACTAAACCATGGCCCCAAGTGCCATGGTCACACCTTTCTTGAACACCTCCAGGGATGGAGATGCCACCACCTCCCTGGGCAGCCTGTGCCAATCCATGACCACTTCTGTAGCAAAGAAATTTTTCCTAATATCCAATCTAAAATGATTTGTTGGAGTTATTCTCCACTGACAAGCAGAAGGCAGGTTTGGCAGAGAGAAATCCAAGAGCACAGTTAGATTGCAAGCTCTGTGGTGGCAATGGCTTAGTGCTGCTCCACTTGCAGGCAAACACTTCTTACAGAATCACAGTGTCCCAGAATGGTAGGGGCTGGAAGGGATCAATCATCAAGTCCAATCCCCCTGCCAGAGCAGGATCAGCTAAAGAAGGTCACACAGGAACACATCCAGGCAAGCCTTGAAAGTTTCCAGTGACTGAGACTCCACAACCTCTCTGGGCAGCCTGCTCCAGGGCTCTGCCACCCTCACAGTGAAGAAGTTCCTCCTCCTGTTTAGATGGAACCTCCTATGTTCAAGTTTGTGCCCATTGCCTCTTCTCCTGTCACTGGGGACCACCAAGAAGAGTCTGGCCCCATCCTCTGAGGGGTGCCTTCCACTCCTCAGCTATTGTAAGCATTGATAAGATCCCC
>WBNM01024719.1:0-11827 GCA_013399055.1 Ramphastos sulfuratus
CCATGATTCTGTGATCTATGAGGATCCTTTGATTCCAAGCACATAATCCAGAGCCAACCTCTGACATTGGGATGCTACAACTTAGAGCCTCCTGGTGCCCTGCATTTTATTTTGGGCAATAAGAAATTGAAGTCCCATCTATTGCCACTGCCTGTGTGACTGGATGAGGGAGGTTGTGGAGCACAGAATCACCCAACGTGATCTTTGATCACGTTGGGTGATTCTGTGCTCCACAACCTCCCTGGAGGTGTTCAAGGCCAGGTTGGATGAGGCCTTGAGTGACCTGTGCTAGTGGGAGGTGTCCCTGCCTATGGCAGGGGGTTGGAACTAAATGATCCTTGAGGTCCCTTCCAACCTGAGCCATTCCATGATTCTATGATCTATGAGGATCCTTTGATTCCAAGCACATAATCCAGAGCCAACCTCTGACATTGGGATGCTACAACTTAGAGCCTCCTGGTGCCCTGCATTTTATTTTGGGCAATAAGAAATTGAAGTCCCATCTATTGCCACTGCCTGTGTGACTGGATGAGGGAGGTTGTGGAGCACAGAATCACCCAACGTGATCTTTGATCACGTTGGGTGATTCTGTGCTCCACAACCTCCCTGGAGGTCTTCTGTGCTCCACAACCTCCCTGGAGGTGTTCAAGGCCAGGTTGGATGAGGCCTTGAGTGACCTGTGCTAGTGGGAAGTGTCCCTGCCTATGGCAGGGGGTTGGAACTAGATGATCCTTGAGGTCCCTTCCAACCTGAGCCATTCCATGATTCTATCATCTCATGACACATGCTGAAGGTAGAGCCACTTGCACAGCACAGTGCACATCTGGGCAGATGACAGGCCAGGATTTGCTGGAGTAAAACCCTTTTTACCCACTGCAAACCACAGGGTGCCTGATTGAAACCCTTAGCAGACTTATCCTTCATGTGCTCAGCAGCTGGCACTTGCTGGCTGTGCTTGGGCAGGGTTAGAAGAGTCCCCTTGAAAAGTGCTAAAGGGAAACTTTTCCATTTTCCAGTTTCAAGCAGGCTTGCTTAGAATTCACCATTCTATTTATGAGCACTTTGGAAAATGCTTGAGCTGGAAGTAAAACTTCCCCTTGGCTCTGCAGTTACTTTTTATTTTTTGTTTTCCTTTCCCCCACCTCCAATTTTCCAAAGAAGATGTTCCCAAAATTAAGAAACAAAACAAACCAAAGCCACAAACAAACCAAAAAAAGGTTAAACAAGATCTTTTCTTTCTTGTTTTAAATTATTCAGTGTTACCAGAGAGCCTTCAAACTAATTATTCAAACAGATCTCTCAACCAATTATTCAAACAGGTCTCTGCTTTCTCCCATGCTGCAGGACAAATCCTGCCCTTGGCAGTGGAGCAATGGCTCTGAGAAGTGGAAGAGGAAGCTTTGCACTCCTTGTCTTTCCCCCAGCACCCCACAACATGGGTCCTCTTGTATCACAAGGAAGACCTGGACCTGCTGGAGGGCCACAGGAATGATCTGTGGGTCACAGAAATGATCTGTGGGTCACAGGAATGATCTGTGAGTTACAGAAATGATCAGTGGATCACAGAAATGATCAGTGGATCACAGAAATGATCTGTGGATCACAGAAATGATCAGTGGATCAGAGGGCTGGAGTGCCTCTGTGTGAGTGCCTCTGAAAGAATTTGGGCTGCTCAGCCTGGAGAAGAGAAGGTTCTGGGATGACCTTATAGCTGCATTTCAATGTCTGAAGGAGACCTACAGGAAGGCTGGGCAAGGGCCAGCAGAAGGCCTTGCAGCAGTAGGACAAGGGACAATGGTTTGAAACTGGAGCAGAATGGATTTAAGGTTGGACATCAGGAGGAAGTTCTGCACAGTGAGAGACTGGAAGAGGTTGCTCAGGGCTGTGGTTGAGGCCCCATCCCTGGAGGCATTCAAGATCAGCCTTGCTGTGGCCCTGTGCAGCCTGCTCTGGTTGGAGCCTGCTGCCTGCAGGGGGGTTGGCCAAGATGCCCTTTGAGGGTCCTTTCCAACCCAGTGCAATCTGTGACTGTGAATCAGGCTCATGACTGTGCCCTCTGCAGCCAGCACCAACATTGTCTCTCATGCTGTAGAGTCAGAGCAGAAAAGTCTGATTCAGCTTTCAGTCATTAATTAGGTCTTGCTGGCAGCTTTGCAGCAGACAACCCACCCAGCTGTAGCCCCAGCCACCAGTTCTGCTGTGGCTGCCATTTGCTGTCTGTCTCTCACCTTTTTCTCTCCCTGCTTGCCCAGCACTTAGGAATTCTCCTGTGCAGAGCAATCAGTGTGTTGGGTACCCTGAGTGAGAGCAGCCCTTGGGAGCCTCCTGCTCAGGTCTTCATGTGCTGCTACTTGGCTTGCTCTGCTCTGCTGTGTTCCTCACCCAATCCATCTGGCCTGGGGACTCACTGCTGCTGCCCTGCTCCATTCCATCTCCATTCCTGCAGGAGATGTGGTGATGGATGCCTGTTTGCTGGGAGAAAAAGGGGTTTGTGGCAGATGGTTGCAGCTCCCCACCTCAATCAATAAATATCCAGTGACAGAGAGATGAGTAAGCAGGATTGCAGGAGTCAGCATCAGCTCAGGCTTCCAAAGCTGCTTTGCAGAGTGCTGTTAGCAGCTGCTCTCCTCCTCAGTGCTGCTGCAATGCTCAAGCTGGTTGGCAGAGCAAATACATCCCATGGAGGTGGGCAGCAGGGAGCCCAAGGCTCTGCCTGTCAGCTCCTGAGGTTGCTCATGGGAGCCTGTGTGAGTTTTGGGTAGGTGATCTGTAAGCTGCCAGAAAGGTTCTTCCATCCTTGCCTGCTCCAGGTCCATCTCAACACCTCACCTGTGTTTGGAGAAGCTCATCCAGTCCAACCCCTCTGCACTCAGCAGGGACATCCTCCACTGGATCAGGTTGCCCAAAGCCCTGTCCAGCCTCATTTGGAAGATCTCCATGGATGGGGCCTGAGCCAACTCCCTAAGCAATCTGTTCTCTCCAGGCCCTGCAGAGCTTTGCAGCCCTGCTGCATGGCAGATACCCCCAGCCAGGCTAAGAAGCAACTGCCAGCTGAGGTAGGAACCATCCTCTCACCTCCCACTGGTTACTTTCTCAGCATCTCAAATCTCATTTTCTCAGCCACCACAATCCCTGGCTGGCCACACAAGCTCCATTATCTCTTCCTCAGGAGCCAGCTCAGCATCTCTGTGGTGACAAGGCTGCAGCTCCCCTCTGCTCTTGCATCCCTTCCCACCCAAAGGCACATTTGCTGTGGGTGGCACCAGGTCCTCCTGAGGCTTGTTTTTGAGGAGTGATCCTTGGGTCAAGGCAATCCCAAACACCAATCCAGGCTGGGCAGTGCCTGGCTGGAGAGCAGCCTTGAGGAGAGGGACTTGGAGGTGCTGGTGGATGAGAAGCTNGGTTGAAACTGGCAGCTCCTTGTGGTCCCTTCCAACCCTGACTGATTCTATGACTCTGTGATTCTTATCACTGCCTGCCCTGCAATCCCAAGCAGCCTGAGCTCTGCATGTCACATCTCATTAGCTTTACAGTCACTTAGCAGAGACATTAGTCTGCAGCTGGATGGAACTGTCTGGTGTGTGCCACTTGATTTCAGCTTTCATGGGCTGACACTTCAGGCTTTGGGGTCTTAATGTGATTAATCTGTGCCTCAGTTTCCCTTTCTTGCCTACTGATCTCTTTTTTAAGTGGAAGAAATGGATTTTTCTTCTTGGCTTTGCTGTTTCAAGTAGCCATGTACCAACTGCTGGAACCTCTCTGCTGTGAGGAGAGGCTGAGAGAGTTGGAGTTCAACCTGGAGAAGAGGAAGCTCCAGGGTGACCATTCAGGACTTCAAGGAGCTGATAAGAAAGTTGGGGACAGACTTCTGAGCAGGTTCTGTTGTGGCAGGACAGAGGGAGATGGTTTGAACTAAAAAAGGGTGATTCAGACTGGAAAGAAGAGAGAAATGTTTGACACTGAGGATGATTAGACCCTGTCCCAGGTTGCCCAGAGAGGTGGGAGATACCCATCCCTGGAACCCTTCCAGGTCAGGCTGTTTGGGGCTCTCAGCAACCTGCTCTAGTTGCTGGTTGCAGATGTCCCTGCTGAGTGCAGAGAGGATTGGAATAGACCTGTAAAGGTCCCTTCCCAGCCAACTCATTCCATGATTCTATGAATTCTTAGCAGCTATTTGAGGCATGGAGACTTTTCCCCATGACCAGCAAATGCACATCAGCAGAGGGAGATGCATGTGGCTGTGCTGACCTGGAGACCTGCTCTGCTGGAGGTTTCTCCTGGGAGTTCAAGACAAACCCTCTCCCTGTGCTCAGTGCCCTTGCTGCAGAGAGTGATCATCAGGGTGAGTTCATTACCACTTGTAGAAGGCACCTGAAGTGGAAAATCCTTTATGAGTGTGATGTTTGAGCAGTGGAGAGGAGCTGTCACACCAGTTCACTGCTTCCCATGAACCTGTCACCTCCATTTGGAGTTTGCCTTTTGCACTGTCTGAGCGTGGGCATGGATGGAGCTCCCAGCCTGAGCTGCCCAGCATCACCTGGGCTGGCTCTCCAGCTGCAGGCAGCTTTTGATCTGCCTAAACAGGCAGAGGGAGAGGCCAGCAGGAGATGTCTCATGAAAGGAATCAGATAAATAATTGACTACAACAAAAGAGTCTGGCCTGGTGGCCAAAGCATATGGCTTGGACATTAGCAGGAGGAGGATATCCACAAGCAGATGACATTAACTCCCCTGCTCTCCTTTGCACCTATTTTAATCATATTAGGCTGGTGGGAAAAGAGGGAGGAAAATGTTTTTCTTTCCCAGCTACAACAATCCAATTCCTAACCTCTGTGGCATTCATCACACAGGGCTCAGGACAAAATGGAGCCACAGAATTGTTTCAGATGGAAAAGACCTCTGAGATCAAGTCCAATCCAACAGCATCATGGCTGCTAAACCATGGCCCAAAGTTTCCTGAACACCTCCAGGGATGGGGACTCCACCACCTCCCTGGGCAGCCTTTTCCAATCTCTGATCATTCTTATAAGAAAGAAATTGTTCCTCATGTCCAACCTAAGCCTCCCCTGGCACAACTTGAGGCCATCTCCTTCTGTCACTTGTGACTAGGGAGAAGAGCCCAAACCCCCACCTGACTCCAAGCTCCTTTCAGGGAGCTGTAGAGAGCAGTGAGGTCTTCCCTCAGTCTCCTCTTCTCCAGGCTGAACACCCTCAGCTCCCTCAGCTGCTTCTCCCCAGCCCTGTTCTCCAGATCCTTCTCTGTACCACTCCAGTTCCTCAATGTCTTTCTTGGACTGAGTGGCCCAAAACTGAACCCAATATTTGAGATGTGGTCTCCCCAGTGCCAGTACAGCTCACTGCTCTACTCATACTGCTCACACCATTACTGATCCAGGCCAGGATGCTGGTAGCCTTCTTGCCCACCTGGGCACACTCTGGCTTATCTTCAGCTGGCATCAACCAGCACCCCCAGGTCCTTTTCTGCTGGGCACTTTCCAGCCACTCTGTCCCATGGCTGGAGCATTCTTGGAGCTGTTGTAACCTAGATGCAGGACCCAGCACTTGACTTTGCTGAACCTCATACAGAATGAACCAAGCATTGCATTTCCTCCACCCCATGGATGTTTGTCTGGCTTTTGTCTCCCTGTCAGTGACATAACTGATGGGCTCACACTGAATCCCAAGTGGAAACAGCAGCTGCTGTCCCAGATGTCCCAGAGGAGGCCACCAAGATGCTGAGAGGGCTGCAGCAGCTCTGCTGTGAGGACAGGTTGAGAGAGTTGGGGCTCTGCAGCCTGGAGAAGAGAAGGCTTCCAGGAGACCTTAGAGTAGCCTTCCAGGATCTGAAGGGGGCTGCAGGAAGGCTGGGGAGGGACTATTGACAAGGTCTTGGAATGACAGGAGGAGGAGGAATGGGTTTGAACTGTCAGAGAGGAGATTGAAAGTGGATGTTAGGAGGAAGTTGTTTGCAGTGAGGGTGGTGAGACACTGGCACAGGTTGCCCAGGGAGGTTGTGGAGCACAACCTCAAAGATCAAAGATCATGTTAGGTGATTCTGTGCTTCCCAACCTCCCTGGAGGTGTTCAAGGCCAGATTGGATGAGTCCTTGAACAATCTGTTCTAGTGGGAGGTGTCCCTGCCTGTGCCAGGGGGTTGGAACTGGCTGAGCTTTGAGATCCCTTCCAACCTAAACCATTCTATGACATCCCACAGATCCCAGACCTCAGCACTATGAGCGGTTCAGCAGCTCCTGCTCCTCTTCAGTCAGCATCTGCAGGGACCTGACATGCCAGCAGGCCAAGCAGAGGACACAGGGCAGAGGCAGCAGTCATCCCTTGGCAGTTGGTGTCTGTCCCTGGCCTCTTAGCCATGCTGGCTGGGGCTGGTGGGGTGCATGGTGCTGCCAGGCTGGCTCAGCATCGCTGCTGTCACACAGCAACCTTGGCAGGTAGGGAGTGTCTGGCAGCACTAAAAATACAGCTCCTGCTGGCTGGGAGGCTGCACAACCCCCTGGGCACCCATACAGACACAGGGCGTGCCAGGCTCTGTACAGCCACTCCCCTCCTCCTCTGCAGGGCTCTCTTCTTGGGTAGGGCAGTGTAGCTGTCTTTGAGTGAAGCTCTTTTCAAGCTGCAGAAATGCTTTTGGGAGAGCATGGGAGAGACTCAGGGTGATGTAGCTTCAGAAAGTCTGATGTAAGAGGAGAGGTAGAAGAAGAGAGGGGAGGGAGGTAGGGATGGGTGAATGGATGGATAGATGGATGGATGAGGGGATGGATGGATGGGTGCATGCATGAGTGGATGGGTGGAAGGAAGGAAGACACTGTGAAAACAAAAAGAGTAGAATTTAATACACCAGAAAAAAAAAAAAAAAAGCTAAAGTTGTGAAGCAGGAGTGAACACAACGAGGAGAAATGGAATGAACTCAAGTGCCCAAGGGACAGGAGGAGCTCAGCCCTTTGCTGAGCACAGCAAGAGGTTCAGATGGTTGGACTTGGTGATCATAGAATGGGAAGGTTGGAAGGGACCTCAAAACTCAGCCAGTTCCAACCCCCTGCCATAGGCAGGGACACCTCCCACTAGCACAGGCCTAGTGCAAGGCCTCATCCAACCTGGACTTGAACACCTCCAGGGAGGTTGTGGAGCACAGAATCACCCAACGTGATCTTTGATCACGTTGGGTGATTCTGTGCTCCACAACCTCCCTGGGCAACCTGTGCCAGTGTCTCACCACCCTCACTGCAAACAGCTTCCTCCTAACATCCAGTCTCAATCTCCCCTCTGCCACTTCAAACCCATTGTCCCTTGTCCTGGCATTGCAAGACCTGATCAATAGTCCCTCCCCAGCGTTTCTGTAGGCCCCTGTGAGCTAAGAGGCCGTTTCCAACCTTAGTGATTCTATGATTCTATGCCTGTGTGGATGGATGCTTGAATGGCAAGGCTCTGAGCAGGAAAACTGAAGGGCAAGGGCAGCCTTGGAGAGCCAAGATGGCCCAGACAACCCAGCAGTGGTGCTGGCAGAAGGCTCAGCAAGCTCCTGTGGCTCCGATGCTATTTTCACACTGACTTTTTGCATTCTCTTCATGTTCCTTTCTATTCCTGCACCTGGATCGTGGCCAGAATTAAAAAGTGAGAAGGGGAGCTGGAAAAACTTAGTGCTTTTCAATTAAACAAGAAGCACTTGCCCATTGTGAGTGAGCTTATTTAGACATTAAATCAAAATCAGATGCTTGCACTATCAGTGCTGCTTACAGCCCGATAATTAATGATGGCTTTCCCCAGCGCTGTGTTCTGTCAGCACCACTCTGAATCTTTGATGGAAAGCTTTTTAAGTCATTTCAGAAGCTGGATCTGTAAAATAAAAAAATAATAATAATTTAAAAAAAAAAAAAAATCCCACGTGGTGGTAATTCTCTGGCCAAGAAGTAAATAAGAAAGGTTTGGAAGCTGGAAGTGTTGGATGTCAGCTCATCAGCGAGCTCAGCGCCGCTGGTGGGGAGCTGGGAATTGGGGGAAGGAAGGGCTTCCTTTGCTCTGATGTGGAAACTCTTTCACATCCCTCTGACAGCATGAAGGGATTTTAAAAGAGATGTAAATGGTTTTTCAGGACCTTTTGCCTAACTTAAATGGTGGAACGGGGTCTTAGTGCTAATGAAAACTGAGCTGGGCTCTTCTGAAGGGAAGGCAAACTGTGCCCTTCCCCCTGCAGAGTGTTGGAAGAAGGATAAAAGCTGCAGGGGAGGCAAAACTGTGCAAGTTAAACTCTGTGTGCTAGGCTTTGCTAAGCAGAATCCCCCAAGGTCATATCCCATCAGGGGCCTTCAGCAGCCAGAAGGTAACTTGGACAACCTTGGGAGTTGGAAGCTGCTGGGAGGAGAAGCTGACTGCAGGTGTAAGGACTGCAGGAAGGGCAGAAACCTCCAGCTGGGATGTGGCAGGCAGGTCTCATCCCCCCCACCAATTCCTCACCTTTCTGACAGGGTTTAGTCTGACCTCCATTCACAGATCTGCTTTTCCTGCCTCCTTTGGCCCCTGCTCCCTTCAGCAGAGCTGTCTCCCTCCTCACCCCTCTGCTTGGGGGTAAGGTCCCACCTGATGCTCTTGAGCAACATGTGCCTCCCCTCCCCATTCTCAGCCACCCCATGGGGGTGAGGACAGTGTCCCTCACCCTTCCCTCTCCCAACCTGTCTCTTGGAAGGCTTCTCCTCTTCTCCCATCCACATGCTCAGCAGAGTAGACAGCTGCCAAGTGCAATAATTAGGCCTCACCTCACTCTGCCTGGCTCTGCCAGCTGCTGGTACAATTAAGCTGCATTATTTCTTTCTAAATTGAGAAACGCTTCCCCTCCTCCCTTTGCTCCCCTCCTTCTTCCTCCTTCCTCCTTCCCCCCACACACACTCTGCCATTCACCATGGTGCAGCCTCAGCACTTCCCAACCTGGGTGGGATGCTTGGTGCCAGGCAGGGTTTTGAGCTCACTGTAGGACCTGCATCTCCAGCTGGGGGAGAAGGAAAATGGAGAGGAAGGAGGAGATGGAGGAGCAACCACTAAGACTTCTTTGCAACCTCTGTCTCCTGGTGTCCTCCTTCAAGAGGATCAGACTGAAGCTCTTCTCATGCACCCTCCTCTGCCTCCCTTGATCTCTGCCCTGTTCCCAGCTACAGGGATGTTGTCCTCACCAACAACCTGGGCAGGAGGGCAGGGCTGCTCCATCCTCTGGCACAGCTGCTTGTGTGAATATTGACTCACTCCATTAAACCAACACTGAGTGGCACTGGACAGGAGGTCTTTGTGGGTTTAGGTCATCTGGACCAAGAGTTAAAGTTTAAGCTCCTGTAGCATATTGCTTAGTGTGGAGAAGAGGAGGCTGAGAGGAGACCTCATTGCTCTCTACAACTCCCTGAAAGGAGGGGGGGTTGGTCTCTTCTCCCTAATATCAGAAGGAGAGGAAATGGCCTGAAATTGTGCCAGGGGAGGGGTAGGTTGGAGATGAGGGAAAATTTATGTGCTGCAAGAGTGGTCAGGGATTGGCACAGGCTGCCCAGGGAGGTGCAGGATCTCCCATCCCAGGAGGTGTTCAAGAAACCTGTGGGCATGGCACTTTTGGGCATGGTGCTGTTAGGTCACTGACAGTTGGATATGGTGGTCCTTGAGGTCTCTTCCAATCCAAACAGTTCTATGATTCTATGATTCTTGAATGAGAGGAAAGAGATCTTCAAAGGGCTGGTGGAAGCTTGGAGGATCATGCTGAGCCCCAGCAGCTGGAGGAGTGTACAGGCCTTAAACCTTGGGGAACAGCCAGCACTAGAAACAGAAAGGAACCCTGTGGTCATTTGTCTGCTGGTGAGCAAACAGCAGGAGGAGGCCACACCCTCATTAGTGACCATTGCATCTTTCAGTTTGTGGCCAGAAGCAGCCCTGCCATGCTCTGGTTTCATGTTCAGCTGAGAGCTGCATCTCAGCCGAGACTCCAGCACCTCCAGCAGAAAGCAGGTGAGGTGGAGAGCTCCCAGAGCAGGTTGGTTGGTGGTAATTTAGAAGCATCTCTTATTTGGAAGTCAGCACATCTGATGCTAGAAAACCAGGAATGCTATGAAGCTGTGGGAAACAACCCACAAAGGACCTACTCACTCTCCTCACTATGTTTAGAGTTGCTGTTTGTTTCCTTATCCTGATTCAAATCAGGTTGAAATAACAGAATCACAGAACCATCCAGGTTGGCAAAGCCTCTCAGGAGCACCAAGCCCAACCTAGAACCCTGCTCTACAAGATTCACCTTAAACCATAGCCCTAAGACCACATCCAAACCACCCTTAACCAGATGGAGAACCTTCCCTCCAAACACAAACAGGAAGAACATCTCTGTAGTGGTAGGAGATGCACAGGAGGCACACTGAGCTCCACCACCTCCCTGGGCAGCTCATGCCAGTCCCTGACCACTCTATCTGTGAAAAACTTCTTCCTAATGTCCAATCTAAACCTCCCCAGCCTCAGCTTGAGGCCATTCCCCCTTGTTCTGTCTCCAATTCCCTGTGAGCAGAGCCCAGCAGCAGCCTCTCCACGATGTCCCTTTGGGTAGCTGTAGACAGCAATGAGGTCTCCCCTCAGCCTCCTCTTCCTCACACTAACCATCCTCAGCTCCCTCAGTCTCTCTTCATCAGATTTATTCTCCAGGCCCTTCACAGCTTCCTTGCCCTCCTCTGGACCCACTCCAGCACCTCCACATCTCTCTTGCATTGCAGTGCCCCAAACTGAACACAACACTCAAGCTGTGGCCTCACCAGAGCCGAGTCCAAGGGGACAATGCCCTCCCTGCTCCTGCTGGCCACAAACCATTAAAAAATCATGTTGGAGCAATCTGAGCAGGGTCATGGCATGGCCAGTTTGGCCTGTTTGAGGAGAGGACTGCTGGGGCAGTCTGTGGTACTGCACTTTGCAGAGGTGACAGCCTGGGTGCTGCTCACTCCTCATCCTCAGCGTGCAATTCACTCACTCCTGCAGCCTGGTGTGTGGAGCAGATGAATTCTTTACAGTGGGAGTTGTGATGGAAGGACAATGGGTGTGAATTTGTCATCTGAGGGGATTGTAATCAGGGTAATTAACAGTGTTTGTGGCTCTTAGCCTGGCTGGCAATAAGATTTTCCACGGCGTTGTCTTCCGCGGAGCGATTGCTATTACCTCCAGCAGATAAAAACTGACATCAGTTCAGAATGGCTTGGGAAATCAATAAGCAATAAAACTGAGTATGAAAACAAATATATTATCCCAATCAGAACAGAAGCCACTTGAGAGGCTGTCAGACTAGTTAGACAGATGAAGTCAAATGTCACTCCAGGAGATGAGCAGTTGTTGAAGCAGAGATGCCAGGCTGCCTTGCAAAAATGTTTTCTCAGCCTCTTTCTCTCTTTAGGAATGGGCTTGTTTCCATCTGCCAGGCTCAGTCTGAATCAAGTGGGAACAGACAGACAGCCTAGGAAGTACCTCAGCATCCTAGGAGGTGTTTCCCTGGGTCTTCCTTCCATAGGGAATTTAACAGTGGCTGAAAAAGACATCCCCTCCAGGAGCTGAGCATCCATGGAGCTCTGGAGCACGCTGCCCAGAGAGGTTGTGGAGTCGCTTTCTCTGGAGAGGTTCCAAACCCACCTGGATGCATTCCTGGGTGGCCAGCTCTAGGTCAACCTGCTTTGGCAGGGGGTTGGGCTTGATGGAGCCCCCAGTACAGGAAGGACATGGAAGTGTTGGAACAGGTCCAGAGGAGGCCACCAAGATGCTGAGAGGGCTGCAGCAGCTGTGCTGTGAGGACAGGCTGAGAGAGTTGGGGCTCTGCA